>JAOVYW010046097.1:0-25227 GCA_025775045.1 Hiodon tergisus
TATATATATATATATATATATATATATATATATATATTTCTAAATTCTTTTTCTCCATTTAGAGTGACACCTCTTCCTGCTGTGGTGGTCATGGAGATTCTAATGTTTTTCAAATAGAAAATCCTGGTTAACATTCAGAGGAGGAGCCTCTTCAGTCTCAGCCGGTGGAAGAACATTTGCATATGGCTCGTTAATATTCAGCGGGAGAAGAGAGATGAGAAATAACACTGCCGGTTGAAGACTATAATGGCAAAAGGAATATGAGCTGAAGATATGAGCTTTACCTGGCAAATTAAGTGTAGCTATAAAATCAGCAATCAAAAAATGCCAATGTAATTAGCTGCCTTATCGTAGCTGTATAGATTCATTAGAAGTTAATCCAGAGTGAGAGAAATTAGCTTCCTTATGTAATTTTTTATTTATGTAGACATTAGTTCCCTTGAAGTTATAGTACATTTTAAATTTGAATATTTATATTTGATTATTAAAATTTTTATCAATGTAAAGTTCAGGTTGCTAAGGCATGGTTGGATTGTTGGCATAGTTGACCATCACCGCCTTGACCTGTGGGATGAGCACAAGGAAAATAATCGCAGCCTCTGAACTCCAGCCCTTACTGGATTCTCCACCGTGTAAGGGTCCCGCACCTCCGGAAAACGAGACTTTCCGCGAACTTTTCCCCAAGATCCACGTCAATCTCCATTTCCTCGCAAGCATTTAGCGACGGAGAGCATTAGCAACGGGGTGCACTTACAGCGGATCGATGGACAGCCCATCGGCTCCCGGGCGGATGGAGGCTGCTTCAGTGCTGAGACACGCTTGGACGCATTAGGCCCGGGGGAAAAAAAAAGAATCCATGGGCTATAACAATAAGGCTGGAGGCTGGCCCACAGGAAGTTCAGACAATGCTCACACCTTTTTCCTGTGCCTTTCCCTGGGCTGCGTCCACGCTGCATTGTCGCTCCGATAACAGACAAGGGAGAATGCTCCATCAAATTTTCTTCATTTGCTTTATTACTGTGGCTGTGTGAATCAGAAAATCGCACACAGCGTTAGAGTTTTCATTTGTTCGACTGAGTCAGTTGCCTTTATTGTGTTTCTGAATAAATAAATATACATAAGCAATGAACAATGACCCAAATACATTTTAATTGACTTTTTTTTTTAAATAACTGGGCATGATAGATTACAAGTTCTATTGTAGTTAACTGCCACACAAAACTGATCCGTCTTTTGTACATATAAATGAATAACATTATCTTGTGTGACGCACTGTAGTAAAATGTAGTGTCAAGACCTTGTCACTTTTTTGAGTCGGTCAGACATTACAATCAGCATGTAAATTCTACAGCATGGTATTTCCCGTTGCCCTGTAACCACACTAGTAACCCTGTGGGTGTAGGCCTACGTGCATTGCTGTTTAGTTGTTGTACAAATACTAAAAAGGTCACCCCTAAAATGGTTATTTAGCATTAGAACTGCCTTAGGTGTGCATTCTTACAGAAAATTCTCGTATTTTATTTCACATTTCACAATTGTGTAAGTGACTGAAGTGTTTGCCACAAGTTTACAATGTTTTGATTTTTAGGCCTGTGGAGTTGTGATGGCGTAAGACTCTATCCTGGTCGACTGGCCGTAAGGTGGATGTGGGTAGTGGTAATCAATACTGCCACTGATCACTCACACAGAGAGGCTCCAGGAGGAAAATGTGTATGACATGCATTCTCGTGGGAAGACTGGGAGCAGTCTGTAATACAAAGACTATTTACTAGCCTTTTATTTCAAATAGTAAAGATCCAGTGAATTACAGGCACAGTGGGACTTAAGGGATTTTACAAAGATGGTTGATGATACTAAAGTACTTACAAATAGTAATTTTTGTATTGGTCATCATAAGATTTCCTTTCAAAGAAACCGCCTACTAATGATCTGGTCCTCTGATCAGGAGGGCAATTCAATCTAAAGTGGCCTGATCTCAACTCAACACCACTTGAGATCATGTTTTAGTCTGGTGTTCTGCTCATCGATTTTCTGTTTGTTTTTAAATGAAACTTGTTTTTAAAAAAGTCAAAATTTGGGAGTCATTGAGGCAGTGACAATATTTCTAATAAATTAATTATGTTCCAAGGTAAAAAGGGTTTCAATTTGGGTTGTTTACTGACAGGTTTAAATCTGCTACTTGTCACTGCATCAGTTGCACTGGAGACTTGTGTAGTACCAAATGTATACCCGCGATAAAATCACAAGCCGTGCTACAACAGAGTCTAATTGTGATTCTAACAGTGAAATAAATTGTGTTATGTAAATGCACATGTTGCCATGTACCAGGTGATCTGAAGTATAAATGTGCTCAGTTTTCGGTAAGTCAAACCATGTGTTCGGAGTCATGTGTGGTCAAAGACTTGGCACTCACTTACACCTCTGGATATTGAATTGTGTATTTGCATAATTCTAGTGATATCTATTTTTAAAATGACGAAATGTGCAGCCTATGTACCTGATCTATTACAACTGCCCACCAAGAAATTCAAAATCTATTTACAGATATAAACATGCTGCACGTACGTTTGCCTCAGTGATATATTGGATAAATTACATGCACTACATATACTCTGAGTGGCCACTTTATTAGGCACAGATGTTCCACCTTTTGTCCTTGGGGCATGGACTCTGACAGGTGTCATAAGCACACCACATTGATTCCCACGTCGACTACATAGTTTCTCATAGTTATTAACTGGTGGGGGATCTCTATTCCGGATAACTCGTTACGTCTGATCCGACAGGTGCTCGGTTGTACTGAGAGTTACCTGGGAGGCCACTGCAGTAAGCTTATTTGACTGGTGGTGGGTCTCTATTCCGGATAGCTCGTTACATCTGATCCCACAGGTGCTCAGTTGGGCTGTGATTTGGTGACCCAGGAGGCCACTACAGTAAGCTGAGTTGACTGTCATGGTGCCTTCAATATAATGCTCCATTATAAAAAGAATACTGCAGTTGACCCATTAAGTTGTTTCATATGCCGTTTACAAGGGCCAGGAAAACACTGCTAGTATACATGTCATGAAACATTGCTCAAACCCTAAAATATTCTTCAGGTATCAATTAAATATTGATAATGAAATATATATTCTCTTGTAGGAACAGTATTAAAAGAAAATATCAAATATCTGATGTCCTTGGGCTGATTTGGATGGCTTTTTTGTTTTGCCTGTCGCCACCCACAAATGGAGAGGCGTCATGGTCCACAACGGAATTTTAATCACATCAAGGAAAACAAATTAAAAAATAACCCAAGCTGGCTATATAACGATGCCCGGCCTTCTTGCTCATGTTGGATCTGGATACACAATGCGAAGGCTTTGAGTTTTGTTATTAACTCTGCATTGTTTCCCAGCCATGCAATATGACTTCCTAAGGACGCTTCATACTTCTATGGCATCTTTTGACAATCAATATGTAATATAGTTGTCGTCCTCACCTTTCACACCTGCTTGTGAATTGCGAATTTTCCTGTTGCTGTGTATGTAATATTGATTTCTCCACACTGCACCTTCAGTAGCCTTAAGGCCAGCTACACTGTGCAAGTCCAGGGCGTTTCAGTTTGAGCGACATAACTGCTTCCACAGCAGATGGCAGGAGAGCCATGCCAACCCAAAGAGGGAGAGGCTCGAGCAGAGGGAGGGGTGGTGGTCTGGGACGGGACCTCGTTGTTTAAGAAAATGTATATTCAAATGATCCCTAGAGAGGCCCTTTCGTGTTGCATTCGAGCTCTGAGGTCACAAAGGTCGTGACCCTGTTGAGGTTCAGTCGTAGGTCATCCGTAAGGTTCCATCTGCCAAAAGCTGGATGCTCAAATTAATTTGCCCATTGGGGGTCTTATAACTTAGCATGCCTTCCACACCTTCCACACATACGCACGCATATACTGTACATAAACACACATTCAAATACGCAACATTGCACGAACACGCACACACGCAAAGCAGTCATGCGCACACACACACACGTGCGCTTACTAAAGCCAACTTAAATGAGGCCCCTAGAAGAAACAAACTGTCTGTATAGTCTTTGTATTTGATCATCTTGAAAATCACGCCATGTATGATCGCTGTTTATTGTTTTAAAAGAAAACCATTTATTTATGTTTTAAACATTTTTCAAAACACTTCTTCGTCAAATTTGTCACAGATTTGGAACTGTATCACAGTTGTTTTCTGGCATGCCATCAATGCCAGCTCACAGAAGGAAACCATTATCCCTGAACAAATCATATCCGTTTAAAAGCTTCACTGCACCGGATTCCCCATGTTCCCATTTATTTTATTCTAGCAGTTAATGAAACTGAAATATATAGCGAAAGCAGCAGTATTCATCACATATTACAGCAAAAGGACAGCGGTAATGTTGTTCTATGTTTCGGTCCTCTTCATCTCTGCACACCGCGCATTCCCGGCGCTGAATCGGACATTCCCGGGACTCCGGCAGTTGCCGAGCGTCGCCTGCGTGTGACGGGCGTGGTTTCATGGCCGCCGGCTCCCGTCTCCGATGGTCGGGTCGACACGCACAGGAGTATCATGTAGCACATGCCAACAGAGTGACAAAGACCGGGAGCGCGTGCGGACCCTGAAGGCCTGGGCATCCCTCCCCAGTTGTCAGAAAGGCGATGTCGTTATTTGCCGCGGGTTGCCACGGCGCGCGAATCTCTCAAATCCTGTGGATTACACATAAATCACTCCGGCTGCCCCGCCATGTTCCTCATGAGAGCAGGCATTGACATGTTGATTTCCCGCCGCTCACACTTAAGGGCGACATGTAAAAATCAATATCAGTTTATCAGCTTCGCTGCCACTGACTGACACGTCACACTAGCTGAGCTCCTGAAGAGCTGTAATTCGCTGCACTTGAGCACAAAAACTGTATCAACCAGCTTTGTCACGTATTGACCTCATTAAGTACTTTTTTTATGAGGTGAGGGTAGAATATATCAATGCTGCAATGTAGCATTTGATCTCTTACTCTTCACTTTCTCTTCAAAAGGATAATTAATAGGCGCTCTTTCAATGAAACAATAAAACAGAGATTTTGCACCATCTGTTAAATCTGCTGGTTCTGTTTCAATCTTAATATTTGGAATGTTTAGATCTTTAGGATTATTATTTCTGTGTTTTGATTTAGGATTATTTTCAATGGATTCCCGTTTCACAGTTTTACTCATGTAATATTGTCAGTTTTAACAAATGAGCGAAATTATGCGAAAGCAAATTTGCATATAAGGCATGTTCTCTAATTTGGCCAGAAATGTTTATAGAAATCCACACATTAACTTGTCCTATTCTTTTTACCTGATGACCACACAGTGCACCTTATAGAGCCATCATCAACTTCACTTACTGACAGCCTGGACAATTGAACAGACCCACATAAATGCTCTTATTTATGCTCTAAAGGCATAGCCCATGCTGTAAAACTACAGGGAAGAAATGGCTCAACTTGTCAAGGCGAAATTTCATGACATTAACAAGATCCCACAGTTTTCATTTGCTGTAAGTAAACCTTTTACTGACCCAGTACTTAAGGGATGTTTCCATTGGTAGCTTAAACAGTTCTCTTTTCACATATAACTTCGGTTTTTTGAGATATTCACACAGTTTATTAGGTACACCCATCTAGTACTGGGTCGGACCCTCCTTTGCCTCCAGAACAGCCAGAATTCTTTGGGGTATGAATTCTGCAAGGTGTCAGAAACAGAGATGTTTGTCTATGTTGACGCGATGTCAGGGGACTGTGCAGGCCACTCATGTGAACTGAACTTGCTGTCATTTTCCTGGAACGGTTCTGAGACAATACAAGCTTCATGACATGGTGAATTATCCTGCTGGTAGTATCCATGTAATATAGTAAACTTTAGCCATGAAGGGATAAATCTTGTCAGCAACATTATTCAGATATGCTGAGGCATCCAAACATTTCTGAGTTGGCTCAGTTGGCATGAACGAATGCTCGTAAAACATCCCCAGACTATTACACCACTGCCACCAGCTTGTACTGTCAATACCAGAAGGGATGGGTCCATGGACCCTTAGTGCCACCGATTGGATGTATTTTGTTTGTCGCAATCCTAGACACTGCGTGAAACGCATGTGAGGGTGGCCATTTCTGAGATACTGGAACTAGTGTGCCTGGCATCGACAATATATATTTGTCATTTGTACCATATCTGAATAGTTAGGTGAATTTACTGATACTAAAATTCTTGATAATGTGCAATGCAGGTGAGCAATGCTGAGAAAGACTCACACTGACCAGTGAGCATAACTATATCAAATTACACCATAAAATGCAACACCTTACATTAGGCTACATGATTTGCTTGGCAGATGCTAGTGCAATTTGTGGAGCTTGCGTAGTTTACATTTATCCCACTAGATGTTTACTAAAAGAAATTTGCATTGAGCAAGCTAAGTCTCTTGTGGACTTTGAGCCTGCAACCTTCTGAATAGAATCCACCTTGAACTTAGGCCTGCGGTAATTCCTACTAACGTGGATCGATTTCTGTGCAATGTTATTTCAGTCGAAAATTATCAACAGCGAGATGTGGTATGATTAACTGACTGAAAAGACCTGTGAAGATAGGAACAGACGGAATGAGGGACTGTACTCCGGCCTCTTAATATACCCCTCCATAACTGTTTAACTGTTCAACATTTCCCTCCTGTGATTGGTAACCCTGGAAGTCTGTCAGTGAGGATGATCCCTTCGGGTCGGACAACCTACGGATTCCCTCGCTTCCCTTGTTTAGACGTCGAAACCTGCCAGGGTTCTCACCCATACAGGTGGTGGCTGCCAGTCTGGCTTGTGCCCATTATGCTTAATTACTTAATAAGTTAATAAGAGTCCTGCTGTGGCTGACACTGGCCCTGGAACGCCACGCTGGTCCCTGCGCTGGAGGCCCACAATCTCACACTCTTTGTTTCTCCCTTTGTGCCGTGTTGTGGTTTCACGGTTGTACTGTGCCAGCGTACTATGTTGTGTTTGATGACTGTTGACTTAAAAAAAAAACCTTCTGCAGCTGAATTCAAGCAAGTCTTAACAACTGTTACTGAGGTTTATGCTACGGACAGATCCTTTTCTTTCGGGCAAAGGGTGACTCAACCTACTTAATCTAAAGAACACCTTCACTGGGAATTAGGAATGTCAAGGCCCACTTTTAAATGTGATTTTTTTTTTAACGATAATTCTTAACTGCTCATAAATGTTTATCATTGTCATAGTTTTTTAGTACTATTTTCATTTTTTAATTTCATTTTGTTTACTTTTCTGCTCGTCTGATTTCACTATCTAGAAATCCTTTTTTGGTTTCTGGGAGACTAGTTTGATGAGTAACTGAACTATTTACTTTTAAGCACGAGAGATTAAAGTGAAGAAAGATAAAGAGATGGGTTCTGAAACAAAACAAAATTATATTTGAAGCAGTAAATGCTTGTCAACAGCAAACCGTATAGAATATTGTGCCGCTGTCCGTGGTTTCCAGGTGAAACCTGAAGCGTTTTGATTGGCTTCCTGTGCGGCAGTCTTTTCCATTACTTTAATCATGGATATGTTTGTGTTTGTTTCTGAAACAGTGATCTTAAGCCTTGTTTCATAAGGGAACCTGCTGATATAGACCACATTGCAGGGTTTATCGGGTCAGGCTTCATTAAGGATGACAATTTGCATGTCTGTAGCACTAATTGGGAACAGCTGGGAGGGCCAGCACGCCCATGGAAAGCCCTTATGAACAAAGATCCAGCACATCAAAACATGCCTCAGAAAATTAGCGTCACTCAACAGGGTGGCTGCCCACCTTGCTCTGTGGGAATGTGATATTATGTACACGGTGAGCCAGACGGATTACAGGTCCATATGTTAACAGCGTAGCTGCATTAAATGCCACCCAGTTCGAATCATAATTTGGTCATTTTTCAACATTGTGATGATGAGAGTCAATTTTTTTTAACTTGCATTTTAATGTCAGTTAAGATGCAAGTTTGATAAATATTTTTCTACTTCTAATTCCACAATTCAGTTATTTTTATGAATGTCCTTCAGATTGTAGAACTTTGGTATCGCTTTGGACACAAATAGCACAGATGAGAAAATGGCCTGGTTTTCTTTGTTATGTGAAATAGTTATTTTTCTGATGCACCCTCATGTGGGTAGTGAGATGGCTTCCATATCCTCTTTCATTCATTCTCATCAATGGACACATTTATGTCTACAACAGGCCGTCCAACTTGTGCCTGAACAAAAGGCAGAGAAGTGCATTGTGCGTGTTAAGATTTGATTATCCCCCAAATGACTTTAATCGTCCAGATTGCTGTCGAAGAGCTAAGGCTAAGCTCACTGCACACTACCTGAACTGTAAAATACTTGACAAAAGTATTTCAACTGGAAAGGCTAATCCAGAGTGGAAAGCTAATTTCTCTTTCTTTTCAGGAGAGTGACAACCTCTGGTGGGAGGCTTTTTCCACAGAGTTTTTTGAAGACGATGCCACATTAACGCTTTCCTTCTGCTTAGAAGATGGACCAAAGCGATACAGTAAGTGCAGTACTGTTTTGTTTTACTGTAATTTATTTTACTACTGCAATTTTTACTGAAATTTTACTGCCTCTAAACAAATATTGCATGACAATTGTGAGAATAAACAGACCTATTCTATTTACTCTATGTATGCCTCAAATAGCCATTGCTGGTCTCTTTATTTACCCTGGCAAGTAGATATTTGAGTCATTATACAGTCTTTAGTTACCATAGTATAGCCATGTCTTGCCTCTTAACCCATATAAAAATATTAATCAGTTGTGTGGACCTAAGGGATTCTGTATACAACGACAGGCTAAGAGTATATTTCAGCCCCCATCATTGGTAGTGTTGACTGGTTCCACAAACATCCAGCTACTTGGCTGGGCGACTCCTGTGTTAGGTCCTCCGTGGCTTATCATGCCTGTAGCACAATCATTGAGCCAAGATTTCTGGGTGTGTGCCGTGTGCCGCAGAGCGTGCCAAGGTGATCACACAGCAGCATGGGCAGAGCTGAGGGGATCTAATGGCTACAGAGGGCACGATGTTGTGTGATGCTCATATTGCACTCTGTTGGAATTGTTTTGAAGCTATTTTGTGAGGTTCGATTTAAAAAGGCCCTCTCTAAAAGGTTCAACACTGAACCTAGAACACAGCAGTCTAAATTAATCATGGTCGAGCAACTGTCAACGGGGGGAAAAAATAAAATTAAAAATCTGTTTTTCTTTCCAACCATTTAACTTTAATATTTGAGGCCTTTTCTTCTCCCGTCATCGTCTTAATCCATATTTCATCTAAAATACTGTTTTAGGATAAATAACCCGTAGCGAAGGCCGATGAAATGAAAACGCGGTTGGCTCTCAAGTTAACGCTGTGGTGCTGGCAAAAACACGTTTGGAGATCCAGCACTTAAGGGACGGTACCAATGAAAGATACTGTGGGCTTAGATGTGAATGGTGCAGTATTGCAGAGGTCTTTGCATGTGTTCAAGCGGTTGGTCATGATACTGGAGATGACTTCTGGTAAATCACTGGCATTGGATTGGAATCAAATCAGGGTTGTCACTGTAAAGCCAGCATTTTTTGGTGCACATAACTTGATTACAGGCAAATTGCTAGAGTTCTCCAAATGTGTTTTGCATGTGTTTCTAAAAACTTATGGTTTTTGGACACAAATCTCACTGGCTGACATAGAGTCTGGTTGTAGTATGTAAAAATGCTATACTAAATTAATTTAAAGTTATGCCCAACTGGACCGAAGTTGGATTGCACTGTGACCGAAAATATTTTTTGTAAATGCAGATCATTTGAGTAGCCCACGTGGCGTTCGTTGGCCGAGACCCACGGCTCAGCAGGGCCACCCTGTGATTCCCACTAACACGATTCACGTTATTAGCATGTTGCTTTTAGTTTTTAGTGTTGGAATAAAGGACATGTCTTTGTTTTTTGGGTCCTGTGTGCAGTAGAGGTGGTTAGTATGATGTTCTTTTCCCCCTCCTTGTTTGTTTCACTTGTGGGGATTCCTAGTTTAAATACTGCATCCACTGATCCTGCGTTCTAGACACTGTGTCTTCCGTCCAACCGATGTCATCCTCTGTAGTTAGGAACGCTCCTATTAGTATGTCAAATGTAGTTTTGTTAGGGTTTGGGTTAGCATTTGTGTTATAGCTAGGGCAAGGGTTTGGGTTAGGGTTTTGGTTTGGGTTAGCGCTAGGGCTGGGGTTAGGGGTTAGGGCTGCTAGGGCCACTTGTGGCCTTCGGGCCACTTCTGCAAAACGTCAGTCTAATTTGTATGCATCTTAAAAGCATAGCTTTGGCTCGTTATTGAATCACAGGCTAACATAGGGCAGTTAACACTGTGCTATGAAGCCAAGGCCCTCAAATGCTCGCCGGATCTCCCGTACCCAGTGACAGGCTGATGACACACATTGAATAAAACATCAAACCTACCTTTTTTTTCCGCCTCCTTAACTCCCGGCTCCGCCAAGAGGCGATGACAGGTAAGCGCGTGTCATTTGCGGCCATCCGTGACGTCCCCCCTGCAGCCGGCGTCCGTAACCACCGATCTGCTGTGATTGGGGTCAGCCGGCTTGTCAGATCTCAGATTTCGCAGTTATGTTGTCAAGCCAGAAGGCGGAGAGAGGTCGGCACCACCAATTAGTGTCCTCCGAGATCAGTCACACTGTCAGAGGGTGAGGTATTCCCCCTGTGTCACACTCTATTCTGGCCTGGCTTTCTGTCTTGTTTCTTTATAATAAAAAAAAGTGTGTGAGAATACTATACGGAATGTCAGTGACAAAAGTCAAATCTAAAGAGTAAACGTGAAGCCAGAAGACTCCAACTGGGGAAAAAACTGTGTTACTGAAGTGTAAATAGTCAAACAAACACAGCGTGAATTGACATTGCATACATTGATCTGTAGTATTTGCTTATAGGTTTGTTTATCACCAATGTAAACATGTTTATGTGACATCTGTGCCAGTAGTACATTGACCCTGTTGATTTTTGTTTTCTGCGTATAAGTGTATTCATGTTATTTTTTAATTAACATTCCTATTTTATAAATATATATAATTACCATTAGCGTTGACTGAAACTGCCAAAAGATTTAGAGGTCATATAGCTTTAGGTTCTTTATATTTTCCATCTACCTTTTAAAGAACATTTACGGTACAAGCATAGCTATAAATGAATGCTTTCAAAGGCCATAGCCTTTAGCAGAGAGCGTTTAGCACGCTCTTATCCCATCAATATTTGTTTTAACGGGGGCACTTGGTAATCCAGTTTCCTGTGAAATCTCAAGGTACCTCACCTTAATAAAATCAGCAGTGGATTTGCATAAGCTGATGGAAGCGTACAGGGCTGCGGGACTGCTGTTCTCAAAGACGGATCCCCGTCAGCCCAGTTCAGACCTTAGCCACAAGCTAATCATTATTTATTACAGTACAGGGTAGCGCATGTGTTAATGCAGGTTGAGCTGATAAGTTCCTGAAATGCTCGGTAGTGGGGTGAGTGCTTTAATCAAAACTCTCCATGCATGCAGGTCTTTTAATAGCTGCCAAGGGTGTGGTTCAACGCAGGCCCGGATAAGGTGCTTTGGGATTGTAACAACTTCCGTGGTGGTCGGTCTATGAAACGTCTCCAGATTCATCAAAACAACATTAAAGTAATCGTTCTGTTTGAAACATAAATGAGAGAATAAATAACTAAGACACTGCATGGTTTGTGGCAGTCTGTCTCTCAGCTGCTGTGAGCAATATTATATTATAATCCTCTGATTAACTAAATTTTCCTCAAACAGAAATGAACTTCCTATATGACTCTTTTTAAAATTCCTAGTATTTATTTTATGCTACTGAACAGACGTTGTAAATAAATGTTTTAACAATTTGATCATTGAGTTATTATTTAACTCATGGCTGCAATGTTTCATCTCATAGGGTGAACATAGGCACTAGGAAAACAAACAGAATGCATTTTGGGATGTGCTAATGGATCACCGGTTGTTTACATTGCTATCATTTGCTCGTCAGCATTTTAGCACGGAGATGCACTACATTTTGCATAAAATGCCACGTTTATGGGTTTCCCGGGCATTTAAGGCCTTCATCGTGCCATGGCTGACTAACAAGAAGGCTGACTAAGGTGAGCGAGGATCAGCCCAGGCGAGTTGTGTCAGCACCGCACCGTGGATTGTCCGTGTTCCGGCTCCGCTCCCCTTTCACCGCACTTTTCCGCAGAGACGCTGACACTGGTGCCGGAGAGCGGATTGGCACGTCTTACAGTGGCAGCAGTCGCTACCAGTGTTTTTCGATTATCTTCAGCACCTCTGCTGTTTTTAAATGAAAGGCGTTAGTTAAAACACACTTCACTTGCCCCCTTGTTGCCAGCCTGTGTGAGATACGAACGCTAACCGAGCTAACCGAGAAGCAGTCCAGCTTTTTGCTTGCACTGTTATGAAGCACTGTGTGCAGGTCAATGCTCAGCCTCCTTTTACGTCATCAATCGCATTCCAAATGCAAACATTAATGTCCTCAACTTGCCAGTTAAATGAATTGTTTGAGGTGTAATTACAATTTGCCTTCGGAATAAATTTTGTAACAAAAATAATTGCAGTGGGCACAATAAAAGGTATACCGTGAATTAATTTAACTCCAAATCAAGGACACTCTGTCCGCTTCTTTATACCCCCCTCCCCCGCTGTCAAACCCACCCCCCATCGCCAGTCTCTCCTCTTCCTGGCTTCTCTCTCTCCCTCGGTTTCCCAGTGGAGAAATGTTTATTTCTTCTCCTCAGTAGCTGCAGACTGGGTTACGTGTCAAGAGAGGCGTACGTCCCTCCAGTGTACTTAAAAATAAACAAAGAAACGCAGTCAGGGTCCAGTTAATGAACTGTAACACATGCCTCTTTCCGAATAAAGACGTATTTTTCCATTAAAGCCAGTGAATAAGACTAGGTATTCTGTGTTTACCTTTGGGTATGAGTGATGACACTTCTCGTACTGACGTAGTGCCCTGGTTTTATGGAATGGGCATTTCGCAACCTTCATATTTCGACTGCTGAAATTCACACTACTAATTCTTTAAACCATGGACATGTCAAGTATCCAGGTGGAATATTGTTAGTTTTAATCTATATTGGAAATATTTTTTATGTCCCCCCGATGAAAATACAGATATTATTTTACATAAGCACATGTAAATTGTGTTTCCTGTAGTGGGATATGTTGGTGTTTTTTTTTTTTTTTAAACCAGCAAAAGCTTTTCATTAATGTCCACCCTAATTACTATTTTCCCAGTTTAAATAACATTAGATTTAGTGTCTGAACACATGTTCTACCCGTTCTAGCCTTTTATTTGTTGTAAACACGCTGTGCATTGATGCTATGCATTTAAAATCTGTCGAATGGTTCTGAAGACTTCCAGAGAAATGCTTTTTTTTGTAGAGACCGTATCTGTGGGAGGTTGCTTTCCTCATTCCCTGCCTAAGGAACCATTGAGAGAACCACAGCACAGATGCCCTGTGGACCTGTTTCAAAGATGAACACATTTATGCCTGACTGTATCAGTAATGGAGTGAATGATCTGTAAAGTTGTAAAACAATGGTAGTATGGATGAGTGTTGCTTATAATTCGCAAAGGAAAATGAAGTAGTTTTGCAGCTATGAAAGATAGTCGCTAGAGTCAACAGAACAGAAGGACTTGCCTACCAAGACAATCTAATACCACATATTCTTTCTTCTGTTGAGTGGACACTGGAACAGAAACAAATCCTCTCGCAAATTACAGTCTGGTGCTGGAAGTGGTTGGGCCTCTTGTGGCATTTAACCTGATTCGATTCAGTAGATGTCCGGCAATGTAAAGTGTGAAATTGTATGTCATGTCAGTCATTCTGGATAAGAGTGTCTGTTAAGAAACCTACCAGGCAGGTATCCCTGTTCATTAAACAAAAAAATAAAGTTCTACAATTGATTACAGGTTTGTTGATGGATTGAAATTCTCGCCAGACCATGGTAGCTTTGAAATCGAGTGAGCCAGCCATTCCACAACTGCTGTCTGTTTCACAAAACCATTTCAGAAAACAAGAATACCCTGGGCCCTTGCTGGAACAAACCACGAAAAGCACAGCTCAAATCCAACTCCATTATGCAGCCCTTGCAAATTATTCTGTCACCGAGAGGAATAGAAATCGCTAGAGCTACAATCAAGCTTGACAAATTGGTAGCTTAGGTTTGTTGGTGTTCTTTATAATATGCAAGTGGCATGTTTTCAGTTATGTAAATGTGAAGGATGCTGGAACATCTATGGAAATATTTGATGGTGACAAGTGTAAAAATGGTTTATTGTCGTGGTCTGCAATGCAAAACAAATCTCTGCTTCTGTTGTCTTTTATCACTTCACTTATTGGGAGGCTACATTGCTTTCAGTAACCTATTCTTGCAGCTGAATGTGCAGCTGAATGTTCACTGGAGCGTCTGCAGTCACATATGAACAGCTAACCTTATTACTCTCTCAGACCTTCGTAAGGTTCTGGTGACGGGTCCGGCGCCTTTACCTCAATGCATTTTCTGCCCCGGCGCTGCTCATGCTATGAGCCAGGAAATCAAACAAAGAGCTTATTATGCAGGTTATTGCATTGCTTTCTTCATTGACTGAGCTCCACTCACGTCTGTGTGACGCCCAGCATGGGGAAAAATCAATGAGAGCGACAGAGCGCGTAAGTTATCGCTGCTTTGGAAAATCCCTAATCGAAACAAGCCCCGGACGCGGGAGCACCCGCCCTGTCGTGTTTCTTGGGTCTCCCCAGGGCGGATCACGATTCCCCCTGGGCCCGCGCTAGGATAAGTGATGGAAACCAAGATGTTTTAAACAGCCGGCACAATGCCGCGTCTCAGCAGCGCCCGTCTGCCCGGGAACAGAAAGGAGTCGTGTGTGCGACCCTCAACGTGAATTTAACAGAGTTCAACAGAGCTCAATGAAATCCGTGAAGGAGCTGCATGACATCTGTCTTGGATGTCGATGGTTCAGAAGCGCACTTTAACAGAAACTAAGCCCTTGTTTATGATAATTTCCCCTGGGGGGTTTGGGTTTAAGGGACTGACCTGCAGTATATTTGCTGCTGAGCAAGTTTTATTTATTTATTTTAAGTCATTTGTTGAGTATGTGGTGGGTTTTCTTTGCAGTGCTGAATACTCTATTGAACAGAGCATAGGTCAAGTGAGGCTCAGTGACTGTTTTGGTAGTTTGGTCTACGGCGATGGAACTGGCTGTCATGAGTTGCCTATGGGACTGGGGCACTGGAACGTCCCAGTAGCACCATATGTGTGATACACTGTGGATTAAGGTTACTAGGATCTTTACCCCCACATCTTATTCTCCTCTACTTGAGAAACCTAACGCTGCATCATGGTCCTTCTGATGAGTATACAAGCGTAAGGCACTGATCAAATACACCCAGGATGGCAGGAATGTTGTCACTTACCATAAAATGTCACTCCATAAATGGTTGAGCAGGGAAATCACTAAGAATACTCTGCAGGATTGGGCCCTACTGTGAACACCGAATAAATTAGGGAAATTAAGGTCAAAACAGGAGATTATAAAAACGCTGTGCAAATAGATTTAAAAATCCTCTTTATCGTTCTACAAGGCATAAGCACACAAGAAGCTCCTAATGATCCAAGGTAAAGAGTAAATATAATCAGCCTTTATTGTTTTAAATATTTAGATTTGGCCAGTTGATTTGGTTTTATTATTTTTTATTTCCTAGTTCAACAGAAACTACAATGTAACGATGTACCATTCGCTGATTATATTGTGTTGTTGCTAGGTAGGACTGATCCCCAGTGATGTAACATTTCATTTGCAGAAATTTTGCGAATAATATGAATGTTAACTTGTTTTATATAAAAAAACTGAAGAAAAGTTTACTATGCATGAAAAAACTCTTGCATTGCATATAAGAAGGCAAAGAAGAGAGCGGGAGATAGGATTAATGTTTTATAACTGATTAATATTTCATGCTCCTGGCATTCGGTCTCTCTCACTCCCGCTCTCTCTCTCTCCCTCTCTCTCTCCCTCTCCCTCTCCCTCTCTCTCTCTCTCTCCCTCTCTCTCTCACTCTGTGTGTTGTTTAACACATTCCTCACTGGAACTGCATAGTTTTGTTAACGTTGACTGTATCTCAGTCATTTACAGGCTGTTACAGGACAATGTGCCACTTCTGCAGTTGTGCAGCACGGGTTATTTTCCATGGCACAGAGCCTTAACTGCGTTTGTTTTGTCTCTAATTCTCCCCCAATCATTCTCTAATGACCCCCAACACCACACACATGCATATACACACACACACACACACACACATATACACGCATGCAAGCACACACACACAACAAACACACATACAAACACACACATGTGTACACTCACGCATACACATGCGTACACACACACGCACACACACACACTCACGCACTCACGTGTACACACACACACACGCATACAGATGCGCACATGGACTCACGGGTACACACATGCACATACACACACACACAAGCCGGTGTACACACCCACACAAACACACGCACTCACATATGCACGCACACACACACACACACACACGTACAGGCAAGCACACACAATGCACACTACTGACTTTGGGATTTCTGAGCCTCACACAGTCTCAGATTTAAACATTTGTTTTATAGGGAAGTGGAAGAGATCTTTCAGTTACAGACCAAGATGCGATTTCAAGGTCGAATACATGTTGGGTATAATTTAGAGGCTTGTAACGTGAAAATGAATGTGATATTTCAATAACAGGCCAACTTTTAAGCAGAATGCCAACACTTTTTTATCCACCTAATATTCTGTGTAATAATGTGTAATGTGCATGCATAATATGGGAAACCCATGCAACAATTGTTTAAACAGAACAATGACAGATGGAATAAAAAGATATTTTGTGAGGGCTGCATTGAAGTGAGCGAGAGGCATTGGCGGTAACATCGAGTGAGCACGCTCCCTGGAGAGATAATTACTGGCAGGCAGAGTGCGTTTGTTGTTGTAAAAAAAGGAGGGGGGGGAAACCTGCTCTGCGTGAGCCACACTTGAAATGAGAATCTGATAATGTGCCCCGCGCACAGCGCTCGCTGTAGTCGAAATAACAAAGGGAGAAACTGCACAGATCACAAGGACTGAAGATTATAGGCTCTGGATTCTTACTTCTGAATTTTATTTCTTATTTTAGACCTTTGCACAGTCAGAAGGCAAAACACAGAATTTCAATGATGTAATATTTAAAAAATGCATATTTTTAGAATAATTATAATAATTTAGTCTGCAATGGAATGCGAATGTTAACAAAATGTCTATACGACACTTGCCACACCACAGTAAAGTTCAGTAACTAGTTTAAACATTGGCAAATAGTAGCTACTGTAGAATTGTATTTACCCTATATGTTAAGCTGTTAATGCTTCTGAGAAGAATTATCCACTTGAATGAATTAATTCATGAATTAATTTCAGACTAATACAGTTCAAGGTATAAGTTTAGGTTTAGGTTTATTATGTGTTCTTTGTTGGAGCTGAAACTCGATTTAAAATAGGCCCTCAAAAAAGAGAAAACACTGATTGAAATACTGATATAATCGAGAAATATAAAAAAAAATCAATGGTCATGAATTGTTGATTAGTGTTCAGCATCATTTACTACAATAAAATGTACAAACACATCAGCATCCCACTGAGCGGTAAGGGTGTTTGTTCTCTGATGTTTACGTTGCAAAACAGTGGAAATCCACAGGACTAACAAGCTAATAGCCAGCCTGTAATTGACATTGGGCGTCTGAATGGGAGTCTTGTCAGTTATCAACAGAGTCAACTCTCCTAGGTTCTCTCCTCCACAGTCCTCTACGAGAGGGCCTCTCAGTCACGCCGCGTTTCATGAGCGACACATCCTCATGTGGCCGAATGCAAGATTTACGCAGATGAGCAGATAACTTGGTGGTTCGCATTGGGTGATGACCGGAAGTTATGATTCCCTTGAAACTGCAGGACCCATGGAATTCATCCGTTATGGTTATTTAAAATCGAGTCAGGAACAAGATGGAAGTAGACGAAAGTCCACCGGGTGCAGTCAATAACGCGACTTAAAGCAATTCCGGTTAAGTACCATACTCATGGGCTCAACTGCGATGGATTGTCTTGCACTTGAATCTGAAATGTTCTTGACAAAAATGTGAAACTCAAAAGACGTAAAGACCTTAGAGGCTTCATCATTCTTAAATCCATAACCGATTTAGAAGCTATCCTTCACAAATCCAGTCCTGCTATGAATCTGGGCAGCAATATAAGGCTGTATCCCCTAGTCGTTCCTAAATGGTAAGCATGAGGTTATGTTATGTATGGCCTCATTCTTCTGGTGAATATGTGTCATCACTATTATAAAATATCATCTTTAGCTTCTTCATGACAACGTTTATTAGTCGATCTTAGTTTTCCTTTGAACATTTTCGCCAATTTTTGTCTTCTTATTTGGCAAGAAGTGTAGATTGTCCTGAAAATGAAAATCCCCTTCTTGTCTGTGAAAAGCGTGATGTTACAAACAACATTATACTGTTATCCCATTTTCCACATGTAGCTGGTCATCATCTTAGCAATGCCATTGTAAATCTGAAATATATTGAATTGGCGCTTGAAATTTCCTACAGTCTGTCGACACGTATAATAAAAAGTATTTTTTTTCTATGCCAGCTCAGTAGCCTTAGCTTTCTGCGGGTCCCTGGAACACGGTCTGTTCTGCCAGCGGTTCTCCATCCTCACAGACGCACCCCACTCAGAAAGCCTGCGGGTCTCCAATCTGCCTCCGCGTCACGCAGACTCGCAGCCGGGCAGAAAACGCGCCGTCACTGCGGCCACAATTTCACAGTCTTTTGGCACCAAACTACTGGCAACATTCCCTGGAACTCGGTGGAAACAATTACATAAAGTGTAACTAATTAACATGATGTTAATTATTTGTAAATTGCGTGTTTGGATTCACATTGCCGGAGAGGCATATGTTGCGTACGGTGTACATTGAAACAAAGTGACGTGCTAATCCCATCTCTCTGGATTTCCCTATCCCGGCAGCCGGGCCAATCACTAGACAGTTCTTCAGAAGTGAAATAGCCTCTGTGATCCGAGGAAAACAAAAGAAACATAAGAAGGAGGAATGTGTTTAAAAGTCAAGTCAGATTTGTGTACTCATTTGAAGTAATACACACATGTATTTTAGACACAAATCTAAATTTTATCTTGGTTGGTATCAATAGTTTGTAGAGTAGACGTGGGGTCAAAGATATATTGAAATCATTTTTTAAAGTTCTGCTGCGTATGCAGAAAAGGTCAGTAACAAAATTGATTTGAATTTATTTAAATGTGTCCTCAACACTGGAGAATAATATATTAAAATGGATGAAGTGCCAACAAAATCATGCATTTATTTTAAAATATGATAAATGTTTTGAAAGGATTCCCAGAAAATGGCAGCGTGATTGGCGTTCTCGGTGTGGTGTAATGTTTTTTCCACAGGTCAGAGAAGGCTCCCTGAAGCCCTGGCGTCTGGGGGAGAGCCAGCGGCTGTCAGGAGCGCCTGTGTAAACATCCTTCAGTTCCAATGAGAGCGCTTCTCCACGAGGGCGCTTCTCCACGGTGCGCAACGCATTAGCAGTCTGCGGCACCTCCGCCCGTTTGTCTCCCCACCGCGGGAGGCCCTCATCTCCAAGTTTGGACCAGGCCTCTTCTCACCTCCCTCCAGCCTGCCCCATTTTTAACGGATTAAATAAATATATATATATATAGTCCTGCCAGACTTTCTTCTCAAAGTCAAGTCCTGAAGACAATGTTTGGCATTTTAATTGTTTTTTCTTTCCATTTTCATTTTCCCCAGGGGTCAACATAATTCCCAAAGAAGTGTGACTTTAAACTAGAAAGTGTTTACTGATAATGAGAAAAGGTATTCAATCATAACTGTTTGGTTTTAGCTATATTATACTCTAATGATCCATCCTGTGGGGAAAACCCACATAACACCAATTTTGTTGTTGTCGTTATCTCAAAAGTGATCCCATATATATATATATATTTGAGTCGCATCACTTTTGAGATAATGATAACAACAAAATTGGTGTTATTGGGGTTTTATACATAATATAGTTTTGCATTAATATATTGACCGATTACTATTATTACCTCTTGTACCAAACAATATTGCAGCTCTGTAGGGTGTAGCCTGGCACACTACCATGACTGATTAATTGAGTAGTCACAGAATGCCCGCAAGCCTTGCCTGTCTTTAACCAGGGGAAACTGTGACCCAGACTGTAAGATGAAAGATTCTAAAATGTTCACTCCAGGCAACAAACTCAGACAGACTTTCTGCCTTACCTATTTTTATCTTTACAGCATCTATAATGATCCTCAGCTGTAGAAAATACAGTAACATTTCCCCTAGCCTTCTGCAGTCTAAGGGTCAACGCTAGACCAGTGGGACGGGTTTTGTCTGGCGTCGTTACTTTGCCCTACCTATAAAAAGCTTTGTACAGAAGCGGGTTCTCAGTTGTATTGTTTGTCTTAGTTTTGTGATTAGTGTATATCTTAGCTGCTCCGACAAAAATTCCACTTCTGTTAGAGCATTTATTGTTATAATTATTTATTTCAGACTTGGGCCTGGACCAAATCAAAACAATTAAAATCATTAAAATAATATACTGTTGTGTAAAGTATGATAAGCGGGTTGACAAAGTTTGGATATGGTTCCAGCCCTAATGTTTTTAAGGTTGTCTCACTGGCAAACAGATATCTTGTATTAGCTGAGACCAATGGTGCTCATTGATTAAACTGGGGAAAATAGTTTTCATATTTTTCGTTTAATTTGTTTATTTGTTCGACGTCTGCCACTGTAAACCAGGTTAAAGGGAGATCGTTCCGAAAAGCCGTCATTCAGCATCAACCAAACCAAAGTTTGGCTTTGCGAGATTGAATTTGATCACTCTGCGCCTTGTTCCTGTTTTTGTTTCCCACAGCCATTGGACGGACCCTCATCCCACGTTACTTCAGCACGGTGTTCGAGGGCGGAGTCACCGACCTGTATTACATCCTCAAGCACTCCAAGGAGTCCTTCCACAACTCGTGTGTCACCGTGGACTGTGATCAGTGCACCATGGTCACGCAGCATGGGAAACCCATGTTTACCAAGGTAAAGGGAGAATATCCGCTTCCGTGACAGAGGCACAGACCCAATCACACAGGCAGAAATAAATCCCATCTAAAATATAAAAATGTTTCTACACGCTCTCAGATATAGACTTGGAATGTTATTGCGTTTAACAAAAAACATAAGAAAAAACATAAATCAGGACCAGGTTCATATAGCTGAATATTTAAACCCTGTTTGCTTGGGTTGTAGAAAAAATATAATTGCTTACAATATTGCTCTGCTTTGGTCTATGTGTTTAAATGTCAGTTTTTAGGTTTCCAGTTTGTTAGAATTTTGTCCATAGCATTCTGTGTACCCAGAATTACAAGTTATTAAATGCTGCACATACTGTACAATACTGTTTTCCTGTACATATTTATAATTGTGTAGCCATTTTCAAACATGTATTTATGTATTTAAATAATTGGAATATATTACATTATCAGAAATGATTCAAACCTTTTTTGTTAGAATGTTTTTGTGTGTATAATGTTTTGTATTTCCTGAAACTACATGATACTTACATCTGTCAATGTGTTTAATCTTATTTTGGATCTGACAGGTGAGTAGGCTAGTTTACAAATCCCTCAGGTCTAACAAGGTCTTTCATGTATAATTATAATCATTTCTCTAGAGGCATGCCAATTAAAAGTTGCGTTCATTAATTACTGAAACGCCTGCACACTTAAAGAAGAGCACTCAAAATCTGGATGCAGATGTAAATGATGTAACCGGGAACTGTACAAACCAGGTTCAAATCTTGGGTCACTGGGAGACCACCCGGGTGTTGGGGGGCTACTGTGAGCATGATGCTGAGCTACTGAGGCTGGTGCTGCTGGGGAGGACTCTCGCATTAGTGTAATCCTTTATCCCTGTATTCAGATCAGATTTATTCTGTATTCAGATCAGATTTATCCCTGTATTCAGATCAGATTTATTCCTCTATTCAGATCAGATTTATTCCTATATGCAGATCAGATTTATTCCTGTATTCAGATCAGATTTATTCCTGTATTCAGATCAGATTTATTCTGTATTCAGATCAGATTTAATCAGATCAGATTTATCCCTGTATTCAGATCAGATTGATTCTGTATTCAGATCAGATTTATTCAAATCAGATTTATTCCTGTATTCAGATCAGATTTATTCTTTATTCAGATCAGGTTTATTCTGTATTCAGATCAGATTTAATCAGATCAGATTTATCCCTGTATTCAGATCAGATTTATTCTGTATTCAGATCAGATTTATTCAAATCAGATTTATCCCTGTATTCAGATCAGATTTATTCCTGTATTCAGATCAGATTTATTCCTTATTCAGATCAGATTTATTCTGTATTCAGATCAGATTTATTCTGTATTCAGATCAGATTTATTCAAGTCAGATTTATCCCTGTATTCAGATCAGATTTATTCCTGTATTCAGATCAGATTTATTCCTTATTCAGATCAGATTTATTCTGTATTCAGATCAGATTTATTCCTGTATTCAGATCAGATTTATTCTTTATTCAGATCAGATTTATTCGGTATTCATATCTGTCACTGCTGGTGTTTACAAAATAGTGGCATGGAGTTATTTAAGAGTTTCCCATTTCAGTTTAGATCTGTAGCCATTTAGTTGACAAAAAACTTGATTTTAAGATTTTTAGCACCAACGTGAGTTGTTTAATTCTGAAAACACTCTCTCCCCTTGTACACTGTGAAGCATCACCTCTGTTATAAGGAGGGCCTTGTAAGCCTGGCCAACCAAGCTCTTCCAGGAGAGCAGGCCGTGTCCCTGCTGTGTCCAATCTAGATCTGTACACTCAGAGCATCAGGAGGGAGACCTGGGTGGCGTGGCCCCTTTGTGAGAATCTTCACCGTCACAACACATCCATACACTGCATGGCGGGGCACTGTGGGGCAGCTCTGCGCAGCTGCGCTCCTTTATCTGCTAAACCGGACCCTTTTGCTGGGAGTTTACCAGTAATTAAGCCTAATCCTGCTCTTTTCCTGTACCCGGAACATCGGAGGTAAGAACCACGGATGACAGAAGTTCTTTTATTCATGGAAATGTCCATCCATCGGCCCATAAACTGCCCTAAACTGCTTATCCAAGACAGGCTTGTGGGGTGCCAAAGCCCAAACGGGTAGACACAGGATATGTGGCAGGGTACGCCCGGGATGCCCAGTCCGTCATAGGCTGGAGACACACAGACACATAGACACACACTCAATTAGGACCAATTTGGCAGTTAGTGATCAACCTTACTCACTAGTCTTCTAGAATTGGAGGACCCTGAGGATTCCATGGTAGCCCAGGGAGAACTTTCAGACTCTACACAGGCAGTGATCTGAGCGGGATTTGAGTTTAAGTTATTATGGTGGATTTTTAGGATGTTAACTTTCATGCATACAGTATCCCAATTTATCGTGTATATCATTCCAAATTGAATATGTTAATAGGTTTCAAATGAGCATTAAAGTGAATGCATGAGAATGTTAATGAATGAATGAATATGATTAAAGTTATTGGCCGAATAAGTGTCATTTCAGGTAATATTTTAATGTAAAAAATGTATGTAACTAATAATTGTGTAATTAATTTTGCATTGAAAAGATGCACACGTAACGATTACTGATTACGTTTTTTATTTTAAATATATGATAGTTTGACTTAGATGTTATAATAATTGGGGGGGGTTTAATGAAAGGGAAGTTTTTTTTTGTTGGTTTGTGTTGATAGATTCAAAGTGTGAAACATAGACGTTACTACAAGTAGACGGTACACACATATTTTCCCTCACTATACCTCTAAAACCCAACTAAGAATGATACTTGTTTTCTATGTTTGCTATTTTGTTTGGCAGTGGCCAGCATCTTGTCAAGTACATACGTATTTTATAGATTTACGGAATTTGTTATATTTTATTTAAAGCAAGGAGAGTGCTGCAACGGGTTAAATTATATATTCAGTAGTTGGAAGGGGAACAATCTTTTTTTAGTTTTCTTTTCTAGCCGGTTCTAGTGGTACCACGTGACAGGCTGTATGCCTGCCAACCTCTTTCTTGTTGATCCTCCAGAGACCATCTGTGCTGGGGGCATTGATTAGAGTGTGTCTGCTGGGATTACATCTTTTCTGTTGCCATGCCAACTAATCAGCTGATTTTGGTTGCCATGGTAACAAAATGTCAGAGCTCAGAGTACCATAACATGAATTCAGCAAAACAGCAAATGTTTTCTTAATTGGCAATTCTTTTGATTTAGGACTCTTTGTCTTGTAAGCTCAGTTTATAAAGACTTTTTAAAGAGAGAAAAGAACGCTTGTTTAATATTGAGACTGAACATTTTTACTGGAGCATAGGCCTTGGTTTGGTTATTGAACTGCATTCTAGAGGCAAAGCTAACATAACATTTTTTTATTTCAGAATACTGTCATGAGATGGATATGAAAAGCAGCTCTGATCAGAATTATTCTCTATTTATTATTTCTATTACTAGGAATTAATTGGATTTCTACTGAATGTAATTGAAAACTATCAGAACCAGCTAGAATTTGTGTGTGACAAAACACACATATTATGGGTCTCTTAATAGCCACAGCATGTTAGTCTCTCTACATATCCAAATCTGGGGCCAAACGTGTATAAACTAAACTAACCAAAACTAAAAATTTCAATTTTCGTGTATACTACAGTATAGTTATTAATAATACTACAGCATACTGTAGTTAATATTAATCAACTCAAACTATGTGGATATTATGTTTAAGTCTCGTTTTCTGCTGTTAGACCAGCCAAAAAAATCAGACTGGATACTAATTGTGGATTTGCTTCATTAATAATAATCTATTAATGAGAGAATTAAATGAATATAAAACATTTAGTGAGTGCACTATACTTTTACCTTGTAACTTCCCATGTAAAAAAATTATATAT
>JAOVYW010046108.1:0-12107 GCA_025775045.1 Hiodon tergisus
GTGTGTGTGTGTGTGTGTGTGTGTGTGTGTGTGTGTGTGTGTGTGTGTGTGTGTGTGTGTGTGTGTGTGTGTGGGGGTCTTCTTCATTGCTAATTTTGCACCATACTCCTGGATTAACTCTGAAGTCACTTTAATAGTATTGGGATAGTTATTTATTTTTAAGTTTTTGCTGGGGGAACATTTCCAGTGCATGTCCAGTGATCATGTTGTTACATGTGAACTATGTGGATGACACACTGAAAAAAGGTCACGTCCGCCTGTGTCTTATCTGAGCCACCCATGAATCACTTTGTCGCAAGATATAAGATATGCCTGGCAATATGAAATAGGAGCGGTCTGATGTTTTTGCCCACTGAAATGCTGATCGCGGTAAAACTGCACCTGCCAAGGAGGGTCTTTCCCATGCATGGATGTGGGGGCGGGGCAAGGGAAGGGGCTTTGATTACATATGCTTGCTCTTCACAATGAAGTGAGCGTCTGGATTGTCATGGAATCTCTCTCATTGTTCGGGTATTTGCCCCTGTGAGAATTGCCTGACAAGATCACCTCACAACAGCAGACCTGGATTTCTATGAAAAATCTTTGGTACTATTCTGTTCCTTAGCAGAATACCCTCTTCTGTGCTGACATGTGTAGTATGTCTTATAAATTTGTACTCCTGGATATTTAATTTACCAGGGATAAGTATTACTGAGTTAAGGGACCTTGCTTAACTGTACAACAGCATGGTTTCATGGGTTAGTCAGAGGAGGCGGGTTCATTAAAGTAGACTCCCTCCCTGCACAGTGAAGATGACTAGACTGCTGTTGATACAGCCTAATCTGTATACAAAGGACACTTAGTGGGTCTAATTCACATCTGGAACCAATTATTGGAAATCTATGGGAATAGGATGTGAATAAAAGCCTTGATCATAGATTCATTCCATCCACCGTTGCTACTTGTGTCAATGAAATGAGGAGTCCTATGGCAACGTTCAAAGAAAATAATATTGGCTGCTTTTCAGTTAATGCGGGCTAGGACCTCGTTTTGCTGACCCCCTTGCCTGTGTGTCTTATTCAGCCCATATCGGTATCAGTATGTCGGAGGCTGAACTAAGTGAGGACGTTTTTATGCCACTGACCGCCTATGGTGTGACCGGCGTCAATATCTAACACGGCAAGTTGTTATGGCCACATGTATTCTGTCGTGTAGGCCATCTTGCTCCGTCTACCTGATTGTATTTGTATTGCCGGCCCTGCTGCATCTTACCGACCTGCCCATCACTGACTCAGCTTAGAGATGGCAACCACACATCCACGCTGGTCAAAGTACTCTTTGCCCCCTAACCTGAAATCCAGATGGACGGTACACATCTTTGTGGTCCTAGTCCAGGAAGGGTTTTCTCGTGAGGAGTTGACAGTTATACGGCAGTCAACGTACTTGGCTGACCTGAACGACATACAAGATTTGTGGGAAGAGCAAGGACGTTTAGGAATCAGAGACCAGTAGACAGACACGTGCTAGACCGCGTCAGTGATCTTGTGCAAAGCAGACTTCTCAGATGTACTGCTGGTTGTGCATCCAGTGGGATAATAAAGTTGATCTTTGTCTTAAATAAAATGTCCAGTAACCTGCCCCTTCGGCAAAATGTTTTATAATGTTCCTATTTTTCCTTTAATAACTCTGTTAATTGGTCCAGAAGTAAATACAAGTTTCTTTTGATTCTTAGTATAAATAATTTGTTAACTTGGGGTTGTTTATTCTCACTTACATGGTACTATGCTTTGGGGAGCCTGCACAAATTCTGCACAAAATCAAAGGTCTGAAGACGGGACTGAATGTAAACAGGTCCGTATGAAGAATAATGTTTAGCTTTAGCTGCGGCCCAGAAATATAGCTTGATCGCTTATGATACACATTCTCAACAGTCTTGCCACCAATCGTTCTGCTGGAGCCAGTCACTGTTTTTCCGATGTTCGGGTTTCTCTCTCGCTGTGGACTCTAACACGAACATGGTTTACATTCTGCCTCGACCCTGGGCATGGCGTCCATGGCTGTAGACTACATACCACACGCATAGGGAGATATTGGCCATGCTTGCTGGTGGTCCTGTCCTGTGAGGACAGTGTGGCTATGGCCTTTGTCCCAGTGATTCAGCACTTCTGTGAGAGGAGGAGGGCTGGCTCACTCCCAAAGTGAGCAACTGGGAGTATCGCACAGACATAAGCCACGCACATAGAAATTAGACACACGCATGTACATACACACACACACACACGCGCACTTAAACTGCACTCTCAAGAAGAAAATGGCATAGGGCATTTAGGATCGACATAGACCTATTTTAAGACCCAGTGAAAGTGCCATAATGATCTTGCTATTTGTGTGAACAAGGGAGATAAATGTAGAACTCTTCCGAGTTCAGCCAAGTAGTCTAAATGGATTTTTCTAATTGGTTTTCTGGCTCTTATAGTTGTTCCCTGTGAACTAGTAATGCTGTCTTGTACCAGCGTTGACATGATAAACGTTGTTGCACAATCATTGCAATGTTATACGAGTGTTGTATGCCAGTTATAGCTACCACAGGGTAGCTACCACAGGGAATGCTCTTTAAATGGTTTTATTGTTTGTACCAAGAGCAGTTTCAAGAGTATTTGAACATTTGAACAGGGTTGCATCTGTCTCAAAGCACAAAACGATCATATACCTTACTAATTTTTGAATATGTACAGTGGTATCTAACTAATATTAAATGAACGCGCAGTTTTTTTTTTTGTCAGCACACACAAACTCGCTCTCTCTAGGTGGCATCACCAATGCGCAACAGGCAATTTTATGTTCTTTCAGAGCTTAGAGCTTCTTGTTGTTACTTTCATCATGTTCATGTATTGGCTTGTCTAGCAGAAATGTGTGTTATGGCACTCCGGAGAAGCTCACAGGTCGTGCGCTGGTCATTCCCAACGCCACCTCCCCAGTGATTTCCCACGTCTGATTTTTAGGCAAGTGGTCTGCATTGATTTCTTTATTTAAGTTTTGCGGAGGAAAAAAACAAGTGTTTGTTTGCATAGCAACATTTGTATACTAGTCACTGACAGCTGGCAGAATTGTGTTCCTCTTTTTCCTCTCACAGATAAAGCTTCTGTGTTTGTTTTTTCGGGCTAACGAGACTTGTTTACCTTTCTGAGATTTTTTGATGTGGGCCGGTCAAGTGTACAGATAAGTAGGAGGCCGGGTTTACATTGGGCGATCCTGTCTGATTGATGGCATGTTGGCAGAACGGGGGGTCATTAATCAGAGGCGCTGGTGCTTTGATTTGAATTGGATTGGTCAGATGGACCAAAACATTTCTTAATCAACTCCACTGTCTGGGGTATATACAACTCTTAAAGACATGTTTACACTGTAGATTCTTGGCATTCTTTGGTTTAACCCCTCCACTTCCTGTCATCCCCTTATCGACAAGTCTCTGTTCCATGAATTAAATGAAAGTGGTTTATTAGTTTCAAACAAGGGTACAGAGATATATTTGCTAGACTGGTGTCCATTATATAATAGAAGTTTCTACATGCTGGAAAACTGACTGTATTCTCTAACTGCAGGTAAACTACATTGTTTATTTCTAGTGCTATAGACTAAATCCAAATGTTTTGAAAAAGCCATGTATCTGAATATACTAACCAAAAGAAGCAGAGTATTATTATTATTTTACATTTTTTTAAATTTGCTCAGACAAAAACATTCATAAAGAGCAGATCATCAGAGGTCAAAGGGCATGCACAGAGTGTGTGAACAGAGGTCAAAGGGCACGCAGAATGGTTTTCCACCAAGAAAACAGCTGAACCCCCCCCCCCCCATGGAACATGCATGGGACCTTCTGGACCACTTTTTCAGGAGTGGAGATTATGCACCTAGGTGAGACAGCACTGTAATACCCATAAGGAGGAGAACTGAAGTGGCCCTCCCAAACCCTAAACCCTAACTCCATTTTCTGGAGAGGACAGCATACATCAGACCCAGAGAGAGAGTACTATGTGAGGAGTTTATCAAGTGATCCTCTGGTTTAATGTCTTATACCACTGTTTTACACCGCTTCCTAAGAGTCATCATGAAACATGTGTAATATTTTGCACTGGAAACCTATGCAGTTGTCTAATATGGATGAAGAATAGTGATGAATGATGGATGTACCACATGATAGGCTTTTCAATGTGCTTTGAGAGTCAGAATTCAGGAAGTCCATCTCTGACTGTGCCGTGTTCTTTCAGACCAAAACACCCGGAGTGGGATTCGTGAAGATACATGCTCCCTGGCACGTTCTCTGTCGAGAGGCAGAGTTCATGAAGCTCAAGATGCCCACCAAAAAAGTAAAACTAGTATCCTAGACAAGGATTTCATGGTTTTCTTTGCTCCTTGCGTCCTGTGCTCAGTTCTGTTTGTGTCCAGGTGTATGAAGTCAAGCAGGGAAGCAACCTGGTGGAGAAGATTAACACGTTCATCAACAAAGTGACAGAACCACTTCACCCTAGCGTAGAGGAGAACAGGATACACAATGTCAAACACCTGTCTTATCCCTTCTCAAGAGAAAAGCAGCACCTGTAAGTGACTTTTTGACCCATTCATAAATGAACTGCGTGTTCAACACTTTTCATTAAACTGATTTAAAAACTCAACTGTATTAATAGATAATATATATCAGATGTAAGTAATCCATGTTTCCACTAACATGGCGTTTAAAGAAGCTTTAAATATAACTATGATATCAATAGGCTTTTTGTTCTTCCTAATATGTGGATGGGATCAACACTTTTAAGACGAGAGGCCAAGCATTTGAGATTTCACTGCATCAAGACAGAGTAACATAGAAATATGTATTTAAGTAGGATAAACAATATTTTGATTGCCTGGGATACCTCTCAAAGGAATGGCACTTGAACCAGTCTCCTAGCCCAAGGTGCTACAAAGAGTTTTAAATAACGCAAAAATAATCTTATTTCTGTGATAGCCACCAAACCAAAACACGCCGGTCTAATTACATAAACATCCCACCATACATATAAATCAGTGTTGAAACAGAAGAAAATAAATATTGGATTGGACATCAAAAATAAAATTCAGATTATCTTAAACAAACAGCTCAGAGCTTTATTTGTTTAAAGCCCAGACTATAAACAGGCCATTTTTATGCAATAAAGCAGAGTGGCAGGGCCTGGGCTATTTTGAGTAACTACCTCCCCCAGAAAACTCTTCTGCACATGTAATTTAACACCAAGCTACTATGGATGTTAAGGAATCTATCCATAGCGTATCGCATCAATTCACATGACTGCCTGGTGCTGCATAGGGCTGTACTGTGCTTATATTACCCAGAGTGTTTTCTAATGTTTTAACTAGGTCCGAAAGCAAGTTTAACAAGTCCCCAGCCATTTATGACTCATAAGGTTTTCTTTCATAACTCACACACGGGTCTCTGTTATGTTTTTAACAGGTTTGATTTATCAGACAAAGAATCCTTCTTCGACAGTAAAACCAGGAGTTCTATAGTAAGTGTCGCATCTTTTGGGTGGTGTTCAAATAGTTTTGCCTTCAAGACTAAGAGTTTTTAGTTATAAAAGGGAAACCTTCCTTCCTTCCTGCCATTACATGAAGATATTATTTTTATTTTGTTTGTATTGGCCAGCTTGGCTCCAATGAGGTGATGATCATAGCAAAGACGTGCTAAATCTTTCTAGTTTTAGAACACTGCTCAACCATCTTCTATAAGTATGTTTTTGCTGTATTTTTGTTGCTGATATATTCTTCTTTCCTGCATTAGGTCTTCGAAGTATTGAAACGGACAAAATGCACAAAAGCCAAATATAGCATGGGTGAGCCAAATTTCTCCTCCTTTTGAACATGAAGGGCATTACTCTCTGGCATGACTCCTGGCATGTACTAAACATTGACTTTAGTATGAGCGGTGGTATTACTAAGTTTACACAGGATAATATGTCCCAAATTGGACTTTAAAATAGTTTTTACCAGTGATACATTTTATACATCAGCCCCTTTTATGGATAAGAGAGACCATTCTTATATGGGCCAAAAGTGATAGTTGTGAGCAGAGGAATGTCCCTGTATTTAATCTTGTTGTAGAACCGGCACCATTGTGTTATTTGCTTTATAGGAATTACCAGCCTACTTGCCAACGGGGTGTACCTGGCTGCGTATCCTCTACATGATGTGAGTATTAGAAAGGAGGATCTGTAAAAAATGGTACAAAAATGAGTTTCTCAAACAGACACCCCTCAGTATTTAGTTTCTGAACTGGCAACAAACTAGCTGGACGAGCTATATTGAACTATCTTACTATCTTATTTTTATTCTAGGGAGACATAGAGGGTATTAACACAGAGCCCAACGACAGGAAGGTAAGAGGAATATGAATGACTGCCCTGTGTGTGTACTGTTGCCACTGAACCCTCTCTGCTTCCTGCAGGATTTGGGTGGAGCGTACCCCTCTCCCGGTACATGGTCTTAGTTTGCATTCCCAGGCCGTTGCCACTAAACCAACCCTGTATTACCACAGGTCTGACGGCTCCCTCAGGCTCACTTCTAAACAGTCTTATCGGCCCTGGCAGTGGAGCCCACTGGTACCGGGGCCACGGTCTCTCCCACGGTGATGAGGGGCTCCCTGTGTGCAGGGTCCAGGACAGGTGTTTACCGTCACTAAGGAAATCTATCTAATGAGCCTCTCTGACAGTCATTGGAATCTGCATTTCCTCAGCCGCTTAGCGGGTTGTTAAATGAACAGTGTGTTCCTGGCTGAGAAGGGTTGGGGATGGTGGGGCTGTGGGGGTTTCAGCACTGCACAGCAACCTGGTGACCGAGAGAGCGCGCGCGTGGTCCAACCATATACCTACTGGGGGCCTCCTCTCGGCCCCACGTGGGTCACATATTACCGTGGCTGCTTCATAGAGCACAGTCCTCTAGGAAGGCTGAGGGTCAACATCCCCTTGTGTATCTGGGTTCTCCTTCAGAGGCCGAAGCGAGCTAAAGGTCACAAGTGGGGTTTAAATCAAGACCCTTCTGGTCCCACCGTAGAGTCATAACCAGAGCTCTACACTGCTGCTCTCTGGGCAAGCAGGCACAGTTATATCCTGAGGATCTGTTGAGGAGCTCAGAGTTCGGAAAATCTGAACTATTCACAGGTAACTCATACCATCATCCTTCAAACGGTGCATCAGATCGCCATGACACGCAAGATGACAAAGGGGCAGAGAGAAACAGAAAGGACATCGAGGGCCGTGTGCAATTTAGTATACACTATTATCCAAGGTTAACCTTCACCGTGGCTTTGTTGATGATCATTCTGAATGAGCCAAGCAAGACAGTAGAACGTGATGGTCAGTGAACTTATCTCCTCCACCGCTTGTCTTTTAGTGCTGCAAGTTGCTTATTTTCTGTTAGTAAATCCTGTGGCTTCCCGAGTGGCTCAGTCTTTAGAGGCACTTGTGCAAGGACAGACTGAACCCTATGAGCTGGAGTTTGCCGGTTTGTATCCAACTCATGTCAATTGCTATTTAAGAACAGGAGAGCACAGTGGCTGGGGTGGGTTAAAATTGTCCGGGCTTCTCTCCGCTCGTGCTCACAAGCATCTCCTACCTGCTCTTGTGGCATCTGAAGGCTTTCAGTTCTGTCGAGTGGGGTATGACTCTCCTCCACTACTGCTGAACCTAGGGTGTAGGCTTCTTAGCCTGGGTGGAAAAGGAGACATGTGACTTGAAGATGGAACCTGGTCGGGCTTCCTCACCCTCCTTGTATGTGGTGGTTAGAGCCATAGAAACAAGCAGAGGTGCATTACCAACATTGGTGATTCCAAATCGGGGGGGGGGGGGGTAATGAAGAATAATTCACGATTCAAAATTATAAAATAACAGAAGAAAAAAGAAGTTGCTAGGGACAGTCTTTTTTTCATGTGGAGATAACTAAACAGCTGGTGTTCCAGCTGGGTGGCTGTAGCAGGACTTTTAACTGGGCCCTTTTGGCCTGTGATGAATTTCCTTGCATTTCACTCCTCCCTGGCCTCCCAGAGAGGGTTGGCCTGAGCCCCATCTGAGTGTCAACATGACAGTTTGTTGGTGCGCACACACCTGCTTGTTACACAAAAAATGGCGCTAAAAATTCAACCCCTTTTGCAGTGATCTATGTGATTTTTGGTATGTCCCTGAAGCACAGCCAGCTTGCCCACAGTAAACCTTGAGAGGGAAGTTGGAAGGAAGTCAAAATGAAAAAGGGGATAAAGACTGGAAGGCGCCTTTTGTTGGACGTCCTCGTGGGCCCAGGAGCCAAGGGCTGGAATGCTGCGCTGCTAATACCACCAAGTCAGCAGTTTATTGGATTCCCCAATCCCATTCAGTTCCAGCCCCACTCGATTTATCAGTCCAAAGCATAGTGTTTTAATAGTAGTCTGTGGCTGGATGTATCAATCCTGTGGCCAAAGTTTGTTCAAACGAAAAGCAGGAGGTTTACGTCTTCAACAAATATTGACTTAGTGAAAGTATGAATCCTGAACTCTGAGATCTACAGTTTACATGGTGGACTTTGACCCACCATCTCCTGCTAGTTCAGGTTTGATGGTTGGTGAACCACAGGGCTTCAGTCACATCGACACTGCCGCAGCATTGACACATGCTGTGAGCACAGGGTAACAGAGGGTTTATCCAGATTCTGCTGTGATCGGGCAAGAGGCTACTGCCGGAATGCTCGGGCCCAGGAAGGCACGACTTCCGTGTCCAATCACAGACCCACAGTCTCTCTCTCTCTCTCTCTCTCACCCATATACACACACACACACAGCCTGTGTGCTCCCAGCATATGGTCGCATTGATGTTATATTTATGCATGTATCCTTGAAGTGTCCGCACAGCTGTTACATTAATGCACTGCTCAGTATTTCGTATTTGGTTTCAGGACGACTTCTACTGAGTGGAGCTAAATGGAAGAGTATGTATGTAGTCCTCCAGAAGCTGTTTTTTAAAACTGTTTAGAAAATTTCTCTTTATTAACTAGCTGAATTAGTAAATGTTTGCAGGCAACCAGAAAAAAAATGTATGTTATGCAATGAACTATGTAATTAAATACCAGTTGAGATTATTTACTATTATCACTTAATTGTAAATTAAATAAGAATAGTTTGATTCATTATATTACAGATCAACTTTTAGTTCCCCTGATTATAGAGGATGTAAAAGAAAAATATGCATGGAAAAAATTAATCCTGCGGGACCATAGATAGAAGATATACACTGCAATGTGTATATCCGATGGCCAATGAACATTCCAAGTCTGTGATTGGTTGGTTTGTCAGAATAGCCCAAGGCATGCCGGCTGGCTGAGGCGCTAGGCCTTGGGCAGAGGCCCCTGACCCCTGAGTTGCTCTCGACATCCCTGCTGTCAGCCAGTCACCCCTGGAATTCACAACTTTTAGAAACACTCGGAGGGTTACCGAGATTTGTGACATTCTGAAGCGGGGGAAACTTGGGTTCCCCAAGCTTCACGGAATGCTTAGAATACCTGTCCGCGGTCTAACTAACAGGTCTCAAAATGTAGAACCGTGTCAATGTGCTTGACAGAACATGCTGAAAATGGGGTGAGTCTAAAGAGTGGGGGGATATTGATTGTACTTCTTATTTGTTATTTAGCTCCTGTATGAAGAGTGGGCGAGTTACAGCATCTTCTACAAGTACCAGCCCATAGGTCTAATCAGGTGAGATACATGCGTCCGGCACGGTTCAGGGATTCACGGTTTTGAGTCCCTTAAGTGACTTGTGTTCTTCTTGCCCCACCCCCACCACCACAACCCCACTCTCCTCCAGGAAGTACTTTGGGGAAAAGATTGGCCTCTACTTCGCCTGGCTGGGCGTGTACACGCAGATGCTGATCCCCGCTTCCGTGGTGGGCGTCATTGTCTTCCTGTACGGCTGCGCCACCATGGACGACGACATTCCCAGGTCAGCGACCCTTGGCAGCAGACAGAGCCAGCTGTGAAGCCTGTACAACACAGGGCTGGGCATTTTGGAAAGTTTGTGCCAGGGAGGGGGTCAAAAGATTAGCGTATGGTGCCACATAAGCTCTAAGTAGATCCTTGCTTTGTGGTTCACCAGGATATTTTTGGAGTGAAATAAAATTTCTCCAAGCACAGCTGCCCATTCATTGGTATCCCGCAGGTCACTGGTGCATTCATTACGATACTCCAGAAGAGCCATGCATCTTATCAGGTCCTGCAACCCATATAATTAAGACAGCTGTTTTTTAAGTGCAAATCCCTGGCAGGACACAGTGTTAATAATAATTTGAATGGTTAAAGTGAAACTCTGCTTACATACCGCCACACACACACGCACACATATCAACACACATATACACACCCACACACACATACAGACACAAGCAACTGTGTATACCAACATACATAATCATATGCACGCACACACAAACTCATCTAATTATCAAGAATTTTCTACTACAGATAATCAAATTATGTTAAGCAATATTATATAATAAGCTGTGAGCTGCCAGTGTGAGGGAATTTGTCTCATTCTCTGAAAAAGGAGCTGGTCGGTGATGAACAGCATGTGGCCTGCCTGGGACACTTCCCTCTGGCTCTCGTCAACATCGACATATTTTGACACAACTCTCTGTATCTGAGCACTGTCTGCGACCGTCCACCCCACCATCCAAGATTAGAGGGGTTTAGATATTGTTGGAGTAATGCCTGGACAGCTCGTTCCAGCACTCAATAACAGTGAGAATGCTGCTTTTCATCAGTTTTTATTCCCCTGTGTTTATAAGGCAGAGTTTACTTAAAAATGATGTATTTTAAGGCAGCCTTCCTCTATGCTGAATGAAACATGGTTAAATTTGATGAATGACTGTCCTGTCTTTGTGAAGGGGCTATTGAGTTACACGTGGACAGACTAGTTATCATCCATTTGGACCAATTAAATGTAAGGTAGATATGCTGCATTGCAGTATAAATGGTTAGTATATGGGATATTGAGTGTTCACTCATAGTCACGAAATGTGTCCCAACAGTGAAGAAATTAGTCTAACATTATTTGTCAAAGATGGTCACTAGATAGTGGCAAATCTGAAGACAATATCATGAAGTTCTGAAAGTGTGTCCATATTGATTTATACGTTTTTAACATTTATTTTTTAAGTTACAAATTTGTTAATTACAATCTTCTTCTCCAGATAAGTAAACACAATTAAGCAGATTACTGTCATAAAGCTGGAGGGAATTTGTCTCTCTTTGTAACAAAGGAGGCAATCGGTGATGAACAGATGCAATGGGAATCTCAGGATACAATTGTGATGGATTGTTGTTCTGGAAAAGTGTAATAACCTACACAAGCATGATATTTGGAAAGCAAATTCCATGTGTGACATATTGGCTGAATTTAAAGAAGTGGTCATAAAGTTGTCTGGGCTATCATTGAAACGATAATAAAATAAACAAAAATCTGGATTGTAATCTCCAGTTTATAGCATGGTGTCAATATGGACTAAACTGAAACAAGAAAGTGAGGTTTATAACATCCTATAACCAGGATCTCCGCCATGAGGGAATGTTCTCCCTTTTTAAAGGGCCAATAGAGTCACATTTGGATAAAACTTCTCATCTGTTTGGACTAACAGATGTGTACTCTAGTGGTTGCATCTGTCTTACAGCATGATGACAAAATGATCTAAACTGCCCTGTACCATCTCTTTCAGCATGGAGATCTGTGACAAGAGGAACAACATCACTATGTGTCCACTGTGTGACAGGGCCTGCACCTACTGGAAGCTAGTCACAGCCTGCAGTACAGCCCGGGCAAGCCATCTCTTCGACAACCCAGCCACTGTCTTCTTCTCCATCTTTATGGCCCTGTGGGGTGAGCAGACTTCACAGTGATTTGTGTGTGTTTCTGATTGGCGGGTGGGTATTATTTTCTAATATGGTCAGCTGAAACGTTTTGAGGGTGAGATTCTTGTGACCCCTATGCCATCAATGCTGTGTTAGATCCGGCTGGATCAAAGAGATCCTCGGCTGCCACTTTGGTCCCTGAAAGATTCTGAGTTATTTGAGTCCAGTTTGGACT
>JAOVYW010046108.1:12207-49315 GCA_025775045.1 Hiodon tergisus
CGACAGGACTCGCAGAAGGAAATGTAGAGTACTTCGTAGCAGCTGGGGGCTGTTCTATATCTTATATATATATATATTATTCTTCTAAATTTGGATTGCGTTGCGTCATCTGTTTGGTCAGTGGACTTACTTCTCGATGGAAACTTTAATTGCCGGTATTTAGCATAACGGTGACGTAATCATTTCATCAATGAGATGGCAATGTCAGGGGACTGTAACCTTTCATTCTTTGGTCATGGCCCCTCCTCAATCCAATGTCCTAATCGAAAGTCACCTTCACTACACACTGGGAAGTGTCCCATGATCGTTGTGAGGGTTCTAAGGGCAAAGATGACACACATTCTTCCCGTTTGAGACGCACTTATTTTTCTCGACACCACAATTCTGCAGCTAACGCTAAATGATTGAGGGCTTTGTTTAGCCCGTTTACAAATGCTACTAATCACAATTCACCCAAAATCATCACTCTTTCCAAATGTCTGCTTTACTTTTTTATAAATGTGAAAATTGTTTATTCAAAAACTGTTTATAAACGTTGCTTAGAGATTCGGTAGTCATAATGTCATGCTGTTCAACGTCCTTCACTGGGGAGAATATTGAAATAACTGAGTAAGTCTAAGTTGACAAACTGTTTAGTTATGAAATGATGCCGGTACTAACCGTCTAAGGAAACAAGCTTACTTTTCTGTTCCAGTTTGCTTGCTGTTGCGAATGAGAGAGAGCAGCGATAAATTTAAGGATACTAGTTCTGGTTTTAGCTCCAGCTACTATTTTTTCATGAATGAAGGCAGGCACTCTACCGACGCGTTTTGGTACTAGCAACACCAATTAAGCAAATGCGTATATGGCATACATTAGTATTTCGTTGTAAGTAAATTGACATAGAAGGTGACTAGCTAGAGCAAGTAACATTATGAATTTTATTCATCACCTTGATTCAATATTTTAGACCACATTTTAACACTCATGAATTTTAACATAGATGAATGTGTTTATTATTGTAATCTTATATTTTTGTTCGATATTGCCTGCCAGTGAAATTTTTTACCGATTTGTTAATGCCCGAATTGTATAAGTGAAACATCAACATTGATATAAATGTTTGAATATCATGACTGGAAATGCACTTGTATGTTTTGCAGCTGCCATGTTCATGGAGCACTGGAAGAGAAGGCAGATGCGACTTAACTACATATGGGATCTGACAGGCTTTGAGGAGGAGGAGGTGGGCCAAGACTAACACTCAATAAGTAAAACCTATAATCGTCAGACTTGAATTTGGTCAGGTTTTAGTCTAACGAATGCTCTTGTGACATTTAATACTCAAATCATGGTAATGTCATGTCCCCTGGGTGTTGTTTTGGATCAACAAAGACAAGCACTTTGATGGCTTAGCGAGATCGTGATATAACTAAGTGCTCCCTCTGCATGTTCCAGCTGCTCTCCAATTCTCCCATGGGTTAATGGGGCTCAGACTCATGAGTGGACAAATGTGTGCAGAATGATTATGACTTCATTAGTGTGCAGTCACTTTGGTGTTGCTAGTCTGCCAGCTTCTAACTTTTGCATTGCATGGATAAGAGCTAGGCCTGGTTAGTACCATCAAGCTAGACAATTAAAATACAGATTGTATAATTTCATGTTCATAAGTGATCTTTGTTAGTAGTTTTGGAAGATTATGTCTTCCAAGGAAGATTGTGGGTTAAGTTATATATGGGTTTAGTATATCAATTCATAATATGCTATTACTTATAGTATAGACAAAATGCATGTGTGAGTTAATAATAAACTGTGTATTTTTGTTTTGATGTCGTTTTTTTCTGATGGGTTTCCTGAAGGAAGAACTTAAGGTTTGGAATTTTCTTCATATATACCTTTATTCCTCTTCTTTCCTTTGAAGATGGCCTCTAGATCTGCTGTCTGCTTCTCTGCTTCAACACCGGCCTTTCTTTTCACAGTCCATCACCAAGGAGATTTCGGGACTCTCTCTCTCCTCAAAAGCTCATTTTAGCCCTATCCAGCATCCTTTTACGATCTTATCTGCCCCCCCCCCCCTCCGGTTTTCGGTCTCATCGGTGCAGTGTGTGACCCTGTTCTGTGTCGGCCGTCAGATCCACCCTGCTGTTTACTGGCCTCTCTGTAGTCCCCCTCACTTCCCCTGGGTTTTTTTTTTGGTTACACGGCAGAAATTCCGCGGCACTATTGTCTTCCCACCACTCGGGCTGCCTCTGCCTTTCATCACTGACAGAACCGAAGCTCATCAGTGGCACCATTCCTTCTGCAGGGTTCAGGGGACTGCCTGCCTCTCATGGAACTCTCAGACTGGACAGCAAGCATGATATTCTGTCCATGTTTAAAGCACGGACGGCCACCTCGAATTGGGCTGCAGATTTTTACTCCACCCATAGAACTAATTACCTAATTGAAGTCGTTATGAAGTACCTGTCGTTAACCCGTATCACCTCTATAGGTACAAATAAAATGTAGATTTAGGTGGGCCCTCCCTGCTTATACAGACCTGTCTACAACATAACACAGCCAATCAGATGATAATGTTTTTTCTTCCATGTATGTCTTTACTTTGGTTGTATGCCCCGCTTTTGATTGAATATGATAGTTCGTAATTCAATGTGGACTTCAGGAGTAACGTGACTTGTAGGCAGTCCGTTATATCTCATGTGTGTCTGGTAACGTCTGTTCTTGGGTATCTTTAACATGGTGTCTTATCTCATTTAGGACCACCCACGAGCGGAGTACGAGTTCAGAGTCATGAAGAAGTCGCTGAAGAAAGAGCACAAGAGTCACAAAGTATGTGCTGTCGGTGGGGTTGTGGGGTCTTTGTATTTCACTTTGTTTACAGATGCTGATATATTACACGTAGTGAAGTGTGAGAGTGCTGTGACCCACAGTATCATTTGGAAACGGTGTTTTCCAGGTGTTTGCTTCTTGAGAAAGCCGTCTCCCTTGAGATAGTGGGTCCCACCTTTCAGTCTAACTATATTTAACCTCAACACAAGGAGTAGCCTGTCATGATCTTGTTTTGCCCCTCTTGGGTGGCTTGTTTTCTGTATCCTCTCAACGGTAGAAGCCTTCAGAGATAGCGGAGGAGCCCACAAACAAGTGGAAGCAAACTGTTCAGACTGTCATGGCTGGGCTCAAGCTGGTACTTTCAGTGTACTCCACTCCTCACTCCTACACCACACTGGTCTGTCTGTCAAGACCAAAACGCAGTCGTCCCAGAGGGGTGCAGTGACCAAAGCGAAATCCAAATGAATGGGAAAATACTACAAGCTGCTTGGAGTTGTCCTGTTCCACCTTTTTGTTCGGCAACTCATGCATAAAAAATATCCATAATTACCAAAATTAAGATGATTGTTCGGATGATGCAAATTATGCATAAAATCATTGTTTTATAGGGTGTTTGTCTGTACTCTGTAGTTTATGCATTGTACAGGAGCTTATAAACACAGTATATATGTCTTATTTTCCGTTTCTAAGATATTAAAAAAGGGCCTCAGTGTTCTCAACCCACTGATTTGCTTCTGTAATATCATTCGTGGTTTTGAAAATAGTTTAAGCTTAACATTAAAGAGGACGATATATAAATTACACGCAAATCTTAAGATAAAATTAAATTTAAAATAAATAAGAAACATTTGGGATACTAGTTAACTCTTTTTTTGGCCTTGACATGCCGCCTCCTGTGTGCTAAAACACTCTTCTCTCACTACTTCACGAACACTCTTTCAGTTGTCATATGCATGCCATCTCGTTTGAAATGTGGCAAATTGGCTGATTCTCGTATTCCCCCTCCCTTCTAGTAGTGTAGTCAGCATGGTGTGCTGCTGCTGCTGCTGCTGCTGCTGCTTTGGAGCGGCACTTTGCGTTCCTGTGTGTTGCGCTAGTACAGCTGTGAGGGACGTCTCGACGCGTAATGAGAAGAGAAGTGCTCACTGCTCTGTGGGCCTGAACCATCCAGTGAGGAAGTCTGACCTCGTTAATGGCCACATCAGCATCAATGATCGACTTTCTCCCGCTGTTGCAGGTCTTATGGTCAGCCTGGTCATTTCTTAAAGCAGAAATCTACTTATATTGCATCTGTTATGTTATCTCCCCTTTTAGTCGGAAAAAGAAAAACTGACTTGTAGGGACCGGTGTCCTGCCTATATGACCAACCTTGTTATGATGTTGTTAATGGTGAGTATTACATTGAGACATTACATTATAACCTTATAAGGATGGGCATGGACATTGCTCTTTTCTTTGTTGTAATTGTATTTTGGTCCCATGCTTTTTGAGCTCCCCTCAGTAGGTCCCCTACTCAGTGTCAGCGTCTCCCCTTTTCAGATCGGCGTGACCTTTGCCATCGTGTTTGGGGTGATCCTCTACAGGATCTCCACCAAGACAGCCCTGCACATGAGCTCCAACCCCACTACCCGCTCTAACGTCAAGCTGACCGTCAAGACGACTGCCGCCATCATCAACCTGGTGGTCATCCTCATCCTGGATGAGGTCTACGGGGCCGTCGCCCGCTGGCTCACTGTCCTTGGTCAGTGAGGTCACATAGCTACCCTGAACCGAGCCATCAGACAGGCCACCATAGTTAAAGTCTCGGGAGAATAAAACCTTAAAGATGCCTCAGTTAAAACATAATGTAGCCAGACTTACTAACTTCACTATATTCTTTGTTCATTTTATCAAAGCAAGTACAGGTATTCTACAAGAGCAATAATTCTTTTTCTGATTATGATTAATATTCGCTCCACAGGGGCATTTGAAACTCTACGCTTTCATTTTTCACTGCAGACAGTCAAGGCCACATTTGACACTGAATATGTCTCTTGAAGGTTAAGTGTTCTTTTTTTATGTTTGATCAGAGGTGCCAAAGACTGACAAGAGCTTTGAGGAAAGATTGATCTTCAAGACCTTCATCCTTAAGTTTGTGAATGCGTTCACTCCAATTATATACATAGCATTCTTCAGGGGAAGGTGAGTGCCTTATTTTTCATTATACCCACAGCTGACTTACTTTTGGGTATTAAATATAACAATTTCGTGCATATATCTACTCCTGAAAAGCAAGCATCCATTCTGACAGCTGCCTTTCTATTTCTCTGCAGGCTTGTTGGTCGCCCAGGAAGTTATGTATATGTCTTTGAGTCGTATCGGATGGAGGAGGTAAAAAAAAAAAAACTTTAAAAAAAGATGCTTATATGATGAAGAATTGTGATTTTTTTTTTTCTGTGTCTGGCTTTTAATGTTTCTTGAAACTTTAAAGATAACTTATTGAATCAGTAAGGGAGGTATTTTACCGATTGTCATCCTGTATGAATGACAAAGAAAAATAAGCTTCTTGTAGATTTTTCTTAACGAATTAAATTTTTTTTTTTAAATGATTACCTTTTCAATAAATCTGAATTCTAACAAGTTTTGTTGATATTTTATTGTAAAAACAAAACAAAAAAATTGATCAATCATGTAATTTTCTAGTCAAGCCCAGTTTTCCTATGGGAAACTATAGACACGTCCGTGACTTCTCGCATGGAGTGTATGTCCTGTCTCCTCCCTGCAGTGTGCTCATGGAAGCTGTCTGATGGAGCTCTGTATCCAGCTCAGCATCACCATGCTGGGCAAACAGCTCATCCAGAACAACCTCTTCGAGATAGGAATCCCGTGAGTATTCATCAAACAATCGGAACTTGTCACAGGCTCGTCTTAGGCATAATCTTAAAGAGCTCCCAGGCAGCAGATTATATGGCTTTCCTTAAACCAGAAATGCCTTCAGAGCCGGTGAGAGGCATCTATGTGGTTTACTTAAGATGATTAACAGTTTAGTACATTCGCAGCAGTGTTTGCAACTCCCAGGTTCAGGACTAGATATCAGATGTTAGTGAGACGCCACTGGGTTGCTCCTAATCAATTCACCTACGAGGATTTGCAGTGGTGTGAGGCTTTCTCTACAGTCACTTTCTGTGTTTTTAAGACACTCCCTGTCAAGTTATCAGGATCTTTCACATTTCAACGGTAATCAGGGCCCATTACACCACCCATCAACGCCTTTTAGTCAGGAATAACACATGTGACTTGGTGTTGTGGTTTTCATATCACCTCTCTGACTGGGAGCCCCAGCGGCTGGGCTTCCTTGGAGGCCCAGTGGCGATGGGACACTTGTGGTTGAGGCAGATCTGATAGAGACCTTAACTCTGGCTGCATTCACCTCCCTGCAGCAAACTGAAGAAGCTGATAAGGTACATCAAGTCGAAGAGTAGGTCTTTCCAGGAGGAGGAACGTGAGAAGAAACTGCAGCGCTACGAGACAGACTACTTCCTAGAGCCCTTCGCCGGCCTCACCCCTGAGTACATGGAGATGAGTGAGTCACAGTTTCAGCAAATAAAACTTGGTCGATCGTTGGTTTCCCATGTACTAAGCATGCACTGTTCCAGGCATCCATTGTGGCAGGCAACGAAAAAGACTAGGTATTAGTCAATAGAAGCCAAACAAATTACAACTCTGGGTTTTAAATTGTTTTCGAAAAACCTGTAATACATTCTTTATGTTTATGCTCTGATCTGGCTTCTCTTTAAGAAAACAATTCATGTCAGTATATTTGAAAAGTACCCGCAATTTGGTAAAGAAGTTAGTCCTCTGGCTAAAAAACAAAGAATATACGATTGGTAACTGGGGGCACCCGTCAAGCTGGTCAAAACCTAGAAATGACAGGAATGTTCTGATATAGCTTCCCATCAGCATTGTCCATTCCCATCAGAATGTCAGTGCAGTTGCCTTAGGTCCTCATTCGGACAATGTGTGTGTTCTGAAGATGATGACAGAAATTTCACATGACACACCTCTGCTATGGCAACCCTGGGCAGGCATCGATTACAAATAGCTGCGTGCCCGTGACACATCACATCTGACTCACATACCTCGGGTTTGCCACCTTCAGAATCCGGTTTCATGGTAAGCGTTGTCACAGGCTGGAGGGAGGGACTGAGTGATTGACGTCATGCCATTTTCACTCTTGAGCACTGCTGTCTCACGTGAAAGAACCTGAGGATGATGCCGTTGTCCAGTGGTTAACAGGTCATGAAAAGACAAATGAGCCGGGCCGCCTGTGATGACCTGTTTAACTTCCTCGGATCCACAATGTAGAAAGGGCCCCAAAAAGGGCTTGGAAGATCAAAGGTCAGCCCCACTGGGAAAGAGTTTTGATCATCCCTTGTGTTTGTTTTCAAAGAGAGTCAATTAATGGACTTCAAAGAAGCAGGGATCTTTTCAGAAGGCGCTTGTGCTCCCAGCTGGGAAAGGCACGCTGCCAGTAAAGATTTCATTGATTTATTTATTTACACTTTAAGAAATTCAAAGGGTTGGGGGCCTGGAATATTACACTGAACTCAGCAATTGGCTACCTAGCCGCCGCCATCATACACTTTGGTAACTGTCTTGGATGTTCATTATTAGTGGACATGAACCTGACGAGGGGAATTTACCCAAACAAAGACCAGGGAAAATATTTTCCAAGGGACCTTTCATCGAGGTTTCATTAAAGGTTAGGCAATATTGAACTGCTGATGTGCTCTGACATAACTCAAGGTTACTAAATATTTAAAACTCATTCCATAAAGGAAAATTAATAGGTATATAAATTATTTTAATCAGCAAATACCTCTACTTTTCTATATTTTATAGACTAAGCTTCACCGTTAAGGGATAACGTATCAGATTTAGTTTGAGTTTTGAGTGATCCGTGAATGCATCTAAAATATTGAGAAAATTGTTCGATGTCAATAGGCAGCAATTCTTTTGAGGTGTATTTTTTATCTTTAAGGATGCATAAGATGAATGTTAACATGCATATAGATGGAATCCACATTTTCACTCTGTTTGCACTGGTATAAGGTCCTTAAATAGCGCACCTGTGACTTCTCCACATCAGAATCTCACACAACCTCCTCTTGATGTCAGGCTAAATCTTAGGGGCTTTTAAATCTGGACGTGTGGCTTCGTTTCCGGACCGGCTCTATACACAAAGCAGTTCTGGTCTGTCGTCTGCCTAACATGAACCCCGCATTAGCCTGCAGCCTGAGTTGAGCCGGCACTCTGTTCTAACTCAAGCGTGGAGGCCAGCCCCTAGTTTAATGTGAAGGTTACCCTCCGGTTGTCTGCGTTTAACACTGATGTTGGAATACACACAAGAAAAAGGAACAGACAAGAACAAGTTCAGGGCAACACGCCCACTGTGGTGCATTATCCTGACACCCGATTCTTTTTAGGTCAGTGTCGCTCCTTCTCTTGTTTCCGCGGGGCAGATGTGGGCCTTAGAAGTCGCCGAAGAGTTCAACTATCCTCTCCAGCCTTTAATCTCACTGAAAGACACTAAATACCTGCCGAGCAATCTGGGATAACGGCGCCCGGACTGACACCGAGAGTAAAGCATGGCCTGCCCTGTCTCTCCCTTTAATTTACACCCGTCCAGAGTGTTTCCCAAGGGGCTTTCTGACTTTAAACCATACTGCCACTTTGCCACCATACTTTGTGCCGAGACCCGCTTGCAGTTATGCAGGCTGGTTCCAATATTGCATTCCTCAACCCTTTCCTCTCAATTTAGACCTGGGTGGAATCAATCAAGTTTGCTGGTATAGATTTTATTTTTATTTTTTACTCACAGCCAGACCAGCTTTTATTGTTATATATCACTTTCTTACCGGACACTTGTAACTGCTGGGTAACTTCTTAAATAAACAAACTAAAGGCTTAATAACCAAACTATTACAGGTGCGAGAAGTGCACCATTTATTTACTCTCTTGCTCAACTCGCACTATGTCACATGAGCTTGACGAATATACACATATACTACATTCATAAACTAATCTTTATTGTATCTTCTGCTGTAGTATCTCCATGGTAACTACCCTCCCTATATGTAACAGTAGCTAGATCTATAGAAGGACATAGCGTTGGTCCATTTAATTCATAACCAAACCTGCAGTATTGTCAGGTCATAATTGACCCTGAGATGGATGTCTTGGACCTTGTTGTAAAGAAGTGAAATGCCTAAAGTACATACACTTCATTCTTGAACCTACATGCATATAACTCCCACTTATACCTAAACTCGCACATACATGCTTATGCCCAGCCAGGAGGTAGGCAGGCAGTGGAGCAGGGACTTCCCCCCACCTCACACGATTCATTGCTATTAATTAACACTGTTCCTCATTGAGACCATTGCACGCGACCATGTTTATGGCCCAGCTTGTGTGTTTGTTAAACGGGACATTGATATAACCCAGGGTCCATGCCTCTCGAGGGTGTTAAATATCCCTGAGTTTGTGTTTGAGAGAGAGCATCTGCCACCCCAGCCTGGTGTAACATGTGGAATGTGATACACCATAGTTCTGTGTGCACTCACAGCACGTCCATGTGCTTAACCCTGTGTGCAAGCGTGTTTATGAAGGGGGGAGGGGTGTGAGTGCATGCGTTTCTCTTTCAAATCCGAATTATGAACCATCACCAATTGGTTATTTCCCTTTTAGAACTGAGAATTCTGGGTAGTTATGCCAAATCACACGGCTCTTGGTGTCATGCGACCATAGTCTTGTGAAATCTGGCGGCCATGACTGTTCTGTTTTTTCTTTCAGATATCTGAGCTGAGCAGTTAAGGCCAATTACTTTTTCAGTGTCTGTTGTTTTTCCGTTTGTATTGTCGCCTACTTTGGTGAGACGTTTATAGCGACTCGTGTTTGTTTTAATGTATGTGTGTGTGTGCTAGCTAGCCCTCGTACCGCTTCCCATTATAATGTCAGTTTTAAATACGTTTTTGCGTATTCTTGTTTCTTTTACTTAGTTTTACTCGTCCCCGGGAAGTGCAAGCTGAATGATTGCGGATTCATCACTGATTCTCAGGCTGGAGATAATTAGTGCTGTGTGCAGAGCTCTGCAGCAGCTTGAAGCAACCTGCTTATTTTTCTAAGCTCTTTGGCTTAGGTGTGCGCAATAGAAGAATGAACTATGAATCACGTATAGTTGTGCGTAGTCTTGTGAATGGGGAGAAGTGTGCGCTGGGGCCCTGAAAGGTTTACGCCTAGGCCAAGGATAGTCTTTCTGTCTTACTCAAGCTCTTCTTCCTCTTCCTCTCCATCCCCTTCTCCTCCCTCCACCTAAATAGATGTCAGTCACTTGGGCCAAGACTAACTGGATAAAATTCTGGAGATGTTGCAGCGACAGCAGGCCTCCGTCGCCAGCCAGGAAAGGCGGTTCAAGGACCGTGTGCTTGCCCCAGCTCCCCAGCCCCCCAGGCTGTCTATCTGTTCATGGCACCTCTCATCCTCACTGTGTCCCGTCTTCCTCTTGAAGTACTGTGCTGAGTCTCTGATGCAGGTGTGGTGGCACACATAGCTTGTTACCGATCATCTCTCCAGATTGGGTCTGAGAGTTTTTGGAATGTGAGAAATTTGGAATTGTGGGCTGTGACCCGGTAGTCCTTTCTGAAGAAGATCAATTGGACGCATGTTCTTCCTTGTTCTGAAGGACAACAGAACGTTGATGTGAAACATCAAGCCAAGGCATGAAAACACCCAGTCTCCAGAATCTGGTCACCAAGCTCCTGCTCTGGTCGCAGATGCATCGCCTCTCCCTCAAGGCAGTTTTCCTCTCCCTCCAGCCAGGAGTGATGAGCACAGCTGCAGATCTCCTGACCAGAGGATAGACGGTTTTGAATGGAGGCTCCATCCGCAGGTCGTGTCATTTGGGCAAGCTTCAGTATGGTACAGATTGATCTGATTGACCAGGAGACTACACAGTGCAGGTTGTTTTGACATGGGTGCGTCAGCTCTCACTGGCCAGCCGGCTAGCCTCCTGTATGTGTTTCTGCCAGTGACACTGCTCTGCTTCCACTCAGGACAAGATCAGGCAAGAGCGGGCTAGGATATGTCTGCATTGACAAAGCCGCCCCCTGAGTCCATGTGGTCAGCATGGCTGTGGCGTTCGATTAAAAAATTTTACGATCATTTTAATGATGATAATAATAAGGGAATGTGCATGTAAACCAGTCAGTGAAATAGATGGCTTCTGTTCCCTGCCTTTTGAAAGCAGAGACTGTCCTGGTTGCTCACTAAGACAGTAAAAGATATCAGTTGCCTCCACCTAAAGGGTTAGCGGCCATTCCACGAAGGGACAGGCCACCTTTGAGGGCTATGTTCTAGGGTGCACCAGTCACTGACATGTGCAACGCAGCAGTATGGACGACCCTATATGCTTTCACCTGGTTCTATCGATTCAATGTCATGGACGAGCAGCGCTCTAGATTCGGGACTGGAGTGTGGGGATTTGTGACTGGAGCTGATCCTCCTCGCACCCAGTAAAAGTGAGGGCACCTGTTGTTGCTTGCATGCGGTTTAAGTCATGGTGATCGGCTCGTGTATACAGATTGGGTATACTTACCCATTGGTGGTGGTTCATATTTCGTATTAGAAAGGGAACGTTGGGTTATCATCATAACCTTGGTTCCATGAAATAGAAATATTAACCGTCAGTTTTCGAGGTCGCTGTGGTGCCACTGTGGCAGGGAAGAAAAAAAAAAGGACAGAATTATGGCCGTGACACCAAGCACTCTGTGAACGGGTGGCACTCACTCCCCTGCAGCTGTTTGCACCTTCCAGGTCTCCTTTTTCACCCCCTTCCATTAGGAACCATGCTGTGTGAGGGGGATTGGCACTGTTAAGCTGGGCAGGCCATGGTGCTCTGTCAGGGCGGAGGGAAGATTGGCAGGAGCATGAGTCTGATCAGCTTTCCTCCTAGTGACCTCAGTCCAACACCTTATGTGTCCCTGCCTTTGACCCCCAACACACGCACATGTCTCATCTCACTGCCCTTGCCCCAACACACACACACACACACACAGTCACGCATACACCTGGTGCAACACTACCCTTGACCCACAACACACGCACATGCCTCATCTCACTGCCCTTGCCCCAATACACACACACAGTCACCCATACACCTTGTGTATCACTACCCTTGACCCCCAACACACGCACATGCCTCATCTCACCGCCCTTGCCTCAACACACACACAGTCACGCATACACCTTGTGTATCACTACCCTTGCCACAACTTGCACACGCATGCCATGCATCACATAAGCACACACACACCTTGTGTGTAGCAACTGTCACACAGCTGACCCTCGCCCAGAATGAATTATTTTGCACGTTATCATATAGCATTTAGTATTTATGCCATCTGCCACCTGCCATCTTCCATCTGTGTCCTACAACACCAATACAGAATCTTCCCTGCCCACTTTTTCTTTTCTTTTTTACAAGAACATCAAACAGAATGAATTACGTGTGCCAGTAAATATTTACTTATTTAACTCAAACAAACGGAGAAGGGACAATATAAACATATATTATCACACACACACAAATATATATACAGCATTTTTTCTTTTTCTCCCTGCAGTTATCCAGTTTGGATTTGTGACCCTGTTTGTGGCGTCCTTCCCCCTGGCACCGCTCTTCGCCCTGCTGAACAATATCATTGAGATACGTCTGGATGCCAAGAAGTTTGTATCAGAGCTAAGGAGACCTGTAGCTGCACGGGCCAAGGACATTGGTAGGGTTCTCCTCTTTTTGTGTCCATCAGCTGTTTACCAGGGACAGATGGGTGGCCCTCGAAGGCCTCACATTTGCATAGTCATGTATCGTATGTGAGTAAACTCAATTACGGTGTGTATAACCATGTAGTTTGGATAATTGATTATTATTTCAGTAAATAACGCCGAATCTTTTATCACTTTAGGCGATTTATATAAAAGCACACAGAATCAACTCTTCCACGATAAGTTTTTACCCCATAGTGGGATTGGTGCGGAAGAATAAAGTTTGGCCGGATATAATGGGTTGACATCAGGTACTATGTCTGTGAAAAAATTGATTCTCTTTGGACGAACAACAGTGCGTCATTTTGATGTACTCCCCTGCTTTGACATTTGGACATCTTATTGAATAACGACATTATAAATACGGTGTATTTGACGGATCCTTTTTTACTTCCTGAAAGTGCTCTAAAATAAAAATGTACTTTATGTAAAATAAAGTATTACGTCTTAACTTGTTTGTTTTGTTTTATATAACTAGTTTCCTCTCTGGCCCATAAGCAGTCAGTCTGACCCCATGTCCAGCTCAGTACATTAATCTAATAATCTGATATGGGATAAAAACTATGTTATCTCTCAAAGGCCAGCATTGTTCTCCACGACCATAAGTTGAATTCTTACGTAGTGACTGTGCTTTCTCGTTTATTCAATTGTTTTCAATCTGATAGGAAATTATGGCCAGTTTCCATTTCAATATCATTTTGAATATGGTAGATTTTGGCTTTTCTTTTAAAGCGAAACGCACTGATTTAACAGAGAGTAACGCTTTGTCCTTTGTGATTACTTGTTTTCACACAGGCTGAAAATGGCAACATCTAGTGGTGATATTTATGCTTGCAGTATGTCCATGGTTTTTCTTATAAAAAGGTGGATATTGAGACAGCAGTCTAAAATGTTCAAACCGTTTGACTAGAATTAAAAAGGGATATGCAAGACATAAGCTTGACATTTTTATGGTCCTTACTATAGGGGCAATGTAAACATTAGCATTACCTTTTCATTTGCCTTTCTTTAGGTATCTGGTATAATATCCTGAGAGGGGTCGGCAAAGTGGCAGTCATCATAAATGTAAGTGTTGTGTTATATATCTATATAAGCACATTGGACCATTTTTATGAATGGCATCTTCTCATTTAATCAATTCCAATGAGCATTGCATGTTAACATCAGCGCTTCATTCGTAACTAAAGACACAGGTCGAACTAATTGTAAATTAAATGAATCTTTAACAGAGTGGTATTATAGAATGAGGAACAGAGCGGAGGTAAGTAGCAGGAGAAGTTATGCATGTCCACCTCTCTGTCCGTAACCTCAGCTGTAACAGACAACAATAAAAGGCCCCCTCTGCTCTAAAGCCTTCCATTAAAGGACTGCTGTCCTTTGAATTTATATCTACACTTTCTGCAGCCCCTTGTAAAAGTTCACAATTATCCCCTACTCGGTTTTCCATGGAATCCTCCCAAAAAAAATTCTTCTTCCAGGAGAAAAGCAAACCTTACATGGCGAGCAGAGCGGGGGCCACTAGCGGGCCATAAATCCCAATGCGGCCACACTTTTGAGCAGATCGTCCCGGGACATCAGATCCGAATCTCGTTTTGTTTACTGTCTGCTCTCCCCACAGCTCGTTGGGATGGAAGGTGTCGCTGAACCTCCCGCCCCCCCCCTAGTTCTACACCCGCCAATTAGGACACTTGGCTTGTTTGATGCAACAAGCTTTTAATGCAATTTCTGGAGCATGTCGCCATTGAGGAATCTATAATAACAGGGGAATTACAAACGCCTGAGTCACAGCCAACAGAGCCAATAACATGTGACTTATTGAAGGCCAAACACAGAGGATGATAAGCCTGTTTCTAGAGTGCTACAATCCGGCACAATTTCAAGGTCTCTGACTGAATGGGTATCAAACGCCAGTCCTCATGCTTATGGGGTCCAACCCATCTCTCCCCCAATCACTCTCATTTCACACACTACAGAGCATTTTAATTTAAATGAACAAGCAGTACATAGATTAATTTAGTTGATCAGGGTTTGTTATAGGTACAGTTAAGTAAACCCAATTTTGGATTTAACACATACCAGCTGGTAGAGGGGGCTATATTTTTCCCACAACACACAGTGTTGGATTTGTAATTGTTGTTCGATGCAGATGAATAATTTAGCACTTACCGACAAAGATCAATTGAAGCACTTTAACAAAATGTCTAAACGGGGTGGGTTCTTTTAAAAACTATCAGTGCTGTTCCATTTTGGTCCCAGTCTACTTTGACAACGCTATTATGAAAGTCGAAGTCATGCTGACGGAGAACATTCGACATTAGCTACATACTAAAGAAATCGTAATGATCACCAAAAAAGAACCCTTGGACTCCTAGCCATGTTTCATTATGCTTGTTCTGCAAGTTCCGTCCTTCTGCTGGTGTTTAGGAATCATAACAGATCAGAACTTGGGTTTGCCCACCAGGCTTCCTACTAACTGACAGCATCGGTCCGGCCTCTCCTACAGGCGTTTGTCATCTCCTTCACATCAGACTTCATACCCCGCCTGGTCTACCAGTACATGTACAGCCCAGATGGCTCCATGCACGGCTTTGTCAACCACACCCTGTCCTACTTCAATGTCAGTGAATTTGAGAAGGGCCCCGATCCCCAGGAGGCCTTGCATTTGGAACACCGGGTGGACATCTGCAGGTTTGTACTCACATAACCGTGTGCAAGCCTCTGGTCTGCCGTGCTAACATTTTTGCCTTACTGCAGTTAGATTATATCTAGGTAAGCAAGGGGTACTGCCTAGTTTTTCTGAATTTCTAGATCCATTCATTTTATTTTTTTTACTTTGTTGTGAATTTCCTTTTCACCCTAGGTACAAAGACTACAGGGAACCCCCATGGTCACAAACCCCCTATGAAATTTCCAAAGAGTTTTGGGCGGTTCTGGCAGCCCGACTGGCTTTCGTCATCGTTTTCCAGGTCAATATCTTTCAGGAGCTCACAGTCATGGGATTGTATTGGACTATTATTATTCAACAATTATTATTGTAAACTTATGCCCTTAATGTTATTCAACATTGTACCTGTGAGGGCTCTGATAACTATAAAGTCAGTTCTCTACAACCCCCATCCCAAACAGGCTCCCTAATCACTCCACCTACACATTGTCCTTCCATTTGCGTGGACCATCTCCATGATTAAGAGCGTCCCAGTATCTGGTCATCCTATACCATCAGTTTGTAATCATAAAAAATAATAAAATGCATGATGGTTAACACTGAAGCAGTAATGTATTTCGGCTCATTTCAGTTCTCGTTTCCCTTTCGCAATAGTGGGGTTACCATTTTTATGTTAATTTGTTAGGATTGTAGTGCGTCATTGATGTGGTTGATGTTATTCATACTCCCTACTCCCTTGCTAGCGGGTATTCCTCTCTATTGCTGTAGTTAACCCTCCAATCATGTGTCACTCAAAATGGAGGGAGTGTGATTAGAGATTGGGATTGGTTTTAATTCTTGTCTTGAATTAAATTTAATTCTCCCCAATCAGAACGTGGTGATGCTGATGAGCGATGTTGTGGACTGGTTGATCCCGGACATCCCCAAGGACATTAGCATGCAGATCCACAAGGAGAAGATTCTGATGGTGGAGCTGTTCATGAAGGAGGAGCAGGGCAAGATGCAGATCCTCGACAGCATGGCTGTGCGGGGTGCCAAGGACAACTGCAACAACCACAGCCCTGGGCCCCGTCCACGCTCCATCCCACACTCACACCCTAGCGACTACTAGCACCAGTCCGTCTGTTTGTTCTACCCTTTATCCCTCCGGCCATTTGCGTTGTTTATCCTAGTCTGGACATTCCACAGAAGGAGAGGTACTCCCGCGGAGGCTGTTGGAACAGGGCGGGTAACCACAGAGTACGCCATGGCTTCCTATATAACTCTCATTGCATTACTGCCAATCACTGTCAGATCAAAGGGCACTTCAGAAGCGGTCTCATTGAATTGAGAGTGACCTCATTCTGAGTGAAGGTTGGAGGGGTGTTTCTTTTTCTTTTGCACAAAAATATCCAATGCAGGATTACAGACTTATTAATATTCTGATTTTCCTGTTCTCAAAAGAAGAAGAAAATGAAGAAAGTTATAACTCTCATCAATAAGAACAAAATCCAGTTTTTCTCTCACATCACACTTCTGTCGGTTGTCATGTATACATATGCATCTGAATTTCTTAAATTTATATTACCCAGAATTTGAATATTTTTACACGCATAAGCATAATAATTAAAAAAACTCAGCGACTCGTCAGTTTTTTTCAAACATCACATGACTTTTTTTTCAAACATCACCCTTTTTCCTTTTCCTTTTGTGTAAGTCATTCACAGCTGAATTGGGTGGACAATGTTTGCAAAGGTTATGGAATGTTTTGTTTCCCTTTGTCTGATTAAAAGTTATGCAGATATTCTTAAAATATTTTGAAATTCTCCAGATAAAATCCAATAAATATCAGATGTAAATGGTCTGGAGAAGGCCTGAAATTAAAAGTTTTAAAAGGTTTACCTCTGTCTTTAAATAGCATTTACAAGCTCACGTGGTACTTTTTTTAGAGTGATAAAACGATCAAACTCTCAAAACAAAGTTTTGTGACGAAAGAAATGGGAAGATCAGTTTATGTTGTAAACAACCTCGTGAACTTGGCCTTTGCCAGAAGGTGTTGGCGTTCTACTAAGCTTCAAAATTAGCCAAAACCTTGGTACGAGTTAGATATTTTCTATGTTTGGACATAACATCCAATGAGAACTTAAAGGTGTTGGAGATCAGTGCAAGGTAAGACTAGCACTGAATGTGATTCAGTGCTAGCATGAATACATTCATTCAATACAAGTCATTTCTATATAATCGATATAGTCGACCTTTCTCAGGCTGTTTATTTTATTAATTGGTCTGATCATTCATGGGAAAAATGTTTCAGTACTTTGCAGACTGCTTGACTTTTGATTCATCCTTCCAGTGATGTTGCCTGCAGTGCCTTTTTAATATACCACTTTGGCTGATTTTGCAGATCTAATGACATGACTTTTTAACACAGCTAAAAAGCCAAAAGCACTGAATAAAAAGATGATTTAGAAAGGTGCCATGTAGCAAACGGATGGTCAAAATTTTTATTTTCTCTTAATGTTTTCCCTGCAGCTTTGGCAAAGATGTTTGCAACATTTCTTTATATTTTGTGAGATAAATTTTACTCTTGTTAATTACGGTAACAATTTTTTAAAACATGTCTGGGAAAAGTGAACTACGAATCAACTATATCTTAACATCACTAATTTCACCACTTGGAAAAAAAAAAACTTGTCTTCGTGGTTGGATACTCTTAAATCTCAGTAACTGTCATTCACAGGTCTCTTTATTAGCACCTATACGCCCACCAATGATCTACTTTATTTTGTTTCAAGCGGCTAATAATGCTTACACCTTGAATTTTGTAACCTATTATTGAGGTACCTCATTTGGAGGATCCTATTGTCCTCACTTTCACTCTAAGACATGTTATTTGAGGGAAAAAGTGAAACTTTGTATTCTGAGTGAAACTTAAGCTCACTAAAGAGAAATCAGATGGTACTAGAACTGTTAAAATGCTTTTAAAAGACAGTTGTTTAAAAAACGTAACAGTGATGTAAGCTGGTCTATTAAATGCGGTACTATAAAAGTAATTTCAACCCTTCTACCTTTCCTGTTGCCAACAGGATGCATATGGAGTCACGTTACAGTATCTTAGCACATATTGAAACCTAACCATGTTTACATTTACCTTTCCTAACTGGTAATAACAACATCAGTGTTTTCTCGACCTTTTCTTTATTTTTTCAGCTTGCATCGCTTCAGTGTACGAGAGAACAGGAGCTCTTTTATACGTTTTTATTATTGTATTCATACATAGTAAAAAAAAAAATTAAATATAATTTAATAGCAATGTTTTTTTTTTGTTTTTTTTTGTATTAATAAAGATGTTGTTATTTTATAGAGCCACTTCTCTTTTTGATGGGAATTGAACCCTAAAAAAAATAAACTAAAATTTAAAAAAATGAAACAAGCTTTTGTATTTATTTTAGAAAAAGCCAACACATTAGGGGCCACAATTCATTTCTTTGTTTGTTTGCCATGTACCTTTGAACTGCATGTTTCTGAAGGGAATTGTTAAATGATAAGCTAGTCCTAGACTAAACCTTCAAACTTCTTGTACCGACATCCCATGTTGTATGCTCATGAGTTTAACAAAGGAGAACATCTTTAAAATTAATTTTTAATCAATTGAAAATTTAGTTTTTGCCCTTTGTGAAGCTACGTTCACCTTTGAGAATTAATTAAACCTATTACAAAGCCCAAGACTGGTTTCTCATGTTGCGAAACTCATCTTATTTGAAATACTACAACCTTGATGGAGGGCAGATGCATTATGAGTGAGTGCAGGGAATGAGAAAGGCAGGAAGTATTTCTCAGTGTAAATATCCAGGAATGTTCCTTCCCCAAGGTCTGCACCTTGATACTAAAGAAACAGCAAGTCGGCCAGCTGAACCCAGATTCTATTTTGAGTGGAAATTAAACTGTGGTAAAAACAATGCCTTGTTATTAACACGGTGAAGGAATTTGTAATTTCTATTTAGTCTAGATTTGCTGATTGTATATGTTTCTGGTATATCAGACTAAACTTATGCTGGCTGAAAAATAAGTGCCCGTCAGGGTATCTTAGATACAGTTTGTATTTAAAACTATTTGATAGATGCATTTTTACACCTAACTGCATTAGCTGTGTAAATTGACATTTTTTAAAGCATGTTTGGTCGTGAATGCTTCAATCTAGTCATGGATATCTGTTCTGGCTCGTATTGAATTGTACTTGCAAACCATAACATTGAAGTTAAGATTAAAATTGCTTACCGTCTTTTAGAAGTAATAAAAGTAATATTTATCTTTCCAATGTAAATGCATAAAGTATAGCACAGGCACAATTTAAAACAGCTACCAAACCTTTTCTGAATTATCCCTTTTCTTTTGTATTTGCGTTTTTAAATATAATGTAGACATAATATTAATAATCACAATACGTTAATAACACAATATTCCCCTACCCGCGGATGTATGGGTTGCCAGGCAGGGAGCGCCACCTACTTGCTAATGTTGGACCTGCGTAAATGGTAACTTTTAAAAAAATTAAACATAGCCGACCTGGATGCTTAACCACGGTAGCCACACGTTGAATTATACGTTTTATTTAAACTGTAATGTATGGTAGTGTTGTAATAGTACCTATACTTAAATATAATACAATAGTGGTGCGGTACACATTATAGTGGTTGTTGAAAATACACGTATTATATACGGGGCTTTACGTAGACCGAAGTTTTTCAGGAAAGTTATAGGCCGACGGATATTCTAAAGGTTAAATATACTAAAGTTAAAAAACTTAAAAGTTAAATATACTTTGATTCTAAAATCCCAATAGTTATTAGTTAATAGTTCTTATTTAAATGTACCTAAAAGAAAATAGACTACGCATTACTTAGCAAAGAGAACCGGAGAACCTCGTAAATCATCCCCGAATCAACTCAATTGCTCTTACCTTGAACCTGTGGATGATCAACCATACGCTAATGGCCAAGGTCTGTGTAAGTGTTCTTCCGACTCCTGTAGGCTATTTGGTCGTTTGGGCAAATTCGCTATCAGGCTTTAGATACGTTTCCAATTGGATATTTTTAGAACTATACATGGAATGTTACATGTCTGGGGCATATGTTGCATATACCATATCTACCATATCTTTTTAAATATCAGTAATTAAGGAAATTATTTCTGGGCCTTATCAGGGATTAAGTTTTCCCAATTTTTCATGTGATTTTCTATTTTCTATATTGCTCTGATAACCTGGTGCCGGATGAGATAAAGTGTTAAGTGTGTGCACGTGCGTGCAGATAATCCACATGCACCCTACTACTTCCATGTCACCCCACCAGATCAATGGACATGTAGAGTTCAAATATAAAAGTATTTATTGTGCAGACAGCCCACATAGGAATCTAGTATAGTAAAAGTAAATTACCGCACCTTCCACCCCAAAGTTAGCCCCACACACTGGCCCTCCCTCACAATTTCCACCTTGGCTAACGGCCCACTTAAACTACTCTGTTTGATATTTGTAGACAATGCCCACTCCACACACAATAAGAGAACAAGGGATAAGTTCCTAAAGAATTTCCTACAAGCTCCCCAAGTGGTGGTTATGACTACGGGAGAGAAAAAGAAAAAAACTGGACAGTCAAACATGTAACATAACAGACACACAGGACACACACAGAGACAAGTGATTTGGCCTTGGTTTCCCCAACTATCCAAAAGCTCCGAAAAATAACAAAACCCAGCACTGGAGGAGTCACACGCAGGAGTCTGAGTGTTTTGGACCGCACCGTATCCCTCCCGTCTCGTTTCCAGATGCTGTTAAGTTATGGATCAATGCGGGAAAGGCCAGGGGAAAACACTCAGCCATGCTCCCCCTCATAACTCGAGCCCACGCACAACAGGACCCAGTATTGGCTTTTCACTTCCCTTTAGCTGGAAGATGTTTGTGACGCGTACACTCTGGAATCTCAGTGGGCTCTCTGGTGTCCCTCACACATCAGTCCCAGTTGCAGAGGTCCAAGTTTTGGGGGAAGCGATGTAGTCCGACTCTGATCCCACTGCACACTAAAAAAAACACACAACCCACAGCAGATGCTGTCCACAACAGAAGAAATTAAACTTCATAACCTTAAAACCCCAAGCCTAAAGTAAATTTAAATTTAGTTTCTAATGTGCTATGCATCAAAATTTAATAAAATATAAAAATAACAAAAGAAAGGATGCTGTTGGATCATTATTGGTCAGCCTGGCACTTCTCGCTTAGCAAACAGGACTAGAAGACTACATCTGGGACCTACTGCACACAGAAAGCTCGTTGTTGGGCCTGACTCCCTGATTGGCACAGGACTATCGTTAACCCCTTGTTGGCTAGCCTCAACCCAACCACAACAAAAGCCCACTAAGGGGATACACAGTCCATTGGTGGCCTTTCAGGTCAGCCACTGTAATGTTACTGCACCAGCCGGTCTCAGAAATGGCAAAATTAGTATACATGGGCTGTATCCAGAGCTGCACTTGACTCCAACACGGTTGTTCGTTCTGAGCGATCCTTCGACGAACCTCTTGGGCATACTACACAGTGGCCTGGGGCTGGTGGTTAAATGGCTGCCATCGAGGGAGACGATCAGGGCATCACTATTGCGGATTCCCAGCCTGCTCACAATCTAGACAGATGGGACGCTAACATTGAATACCCACGCATTTATTACTTACTTTAGTTTTATTTTTTTCCCAAGGGAGTTTAAATCAAATCCAGAAATAAATGCAAGGTCTAGCCTTAGACTCTAGATGGTGTTGTTGGATGTAAAACCACGTAGTCCCAGACCGGTTGGATGACGTGATGCTATTCACCATAATTCAGATTTTGTCCAATATGTTCAGGCTAATGTCAGTACGATTCATCATTATAATGGTAACTATAACTATGTGCCATGATTAAGTGCAATGCAGTGGCCTCCCCTGTGATCAGATCTCAATCAAATCCAGCATCTGTGTGATGAGATCAAACAAGCTATTGGGGGTAGAGATCCACTACCAGCCAATTAGCCGTAACTATGGAAAGCAATGGGGTCTACATGGACCAGCATGCATGCAGCATGCTTTCGAAAACTTGAGTCCATGCCCTGACTAATTTGGGTTGTTCTGTGGGCGAAACGGGGAGCAATCTGCTATTAGGTGGGTGTACCACTAAGTGTGTATATAGAAGACTAAAATCTTGCACAGTATGGGTGTTTTCTTTCTTCTGTATTATACATTTAAACTAATTTGATTAGTACTGCCAGTATAGTCGTTCAATTATAACAAATGTTTGGTATAATTTACCCTCACCTTTAAAACAGCATGCATTGATGCAGCAGTAGAAGACATCACATTCAGTGCAACACGATAAATAAACATGATCACTGAATATATTTGTGTCAATGAAGGTATGACATTTTGTGACGATTGCCTGTTTAGAATATGGCTTTAGTCATATTCTGTGAGTCAGTTTAGAAGCCAAGCAGACACATGCAGTGCTCCGGAGTGTTTATATAAGGTCTACTGAGCTGTTCGGTGTTTGTACAGCTTGGACCTATCATGCGGGTTCCTGTCTTTCAGGAAAAGGGAGTTAGGGGCTAATGTTCAAGCCCTCCATCTCTGACCAGGGACTGTCTGCGTTTGTCCGACCAGAGGGATGGGTATATTAAAATTGCTGCCAAAGGAGAGAGCGCTTTAGGCATAACTGAAGGCGGGGGGTTGGTTCTCTGTAAATTCCCTTATTTAAATGTTACCTGTGTGATGTAATCTGAAATGGCAAAGAAGATGTTTCCTTGACTGGATTTGGCGCAGTAAGACATTTGCTGTGAAGAGTTCCAAAACTACCACATTAAACTTTTTTATATATATATAATTGTATGTGTGTCTGGTTACAGGCATTTTTGCATTTATTTGAAGTTCTAAACTTAACTTCTAAATTCATTTTAGAAACTTCTGCATGCTCTCTTCTTTCCCAGAATGGATAGTGTTTGTATACGTAACAGCCCTTCCCCTGGATCCAGTGATCCCAGGCATACCGAACATTCCTCCGTACCTGCTAAAACACATCAAAACTGCTGCAAATGCCAGCTTTAAGAAGCTTGAGAGTAAAATGGTAAAATGGTGGCATTGGCAGTCCTGTATCCAGAATGAGATGGGGCAAATGTTCCAATTAGTAAAATGTAAAATGGAATTAATCTAATGGTTAGGAAAGCTATTGCTGCCTTTATTAGAATGGGGAGGAAGGGAAATATGTGACCATCTAGACTGTAGATTTGAAAGATGTTGCATGCCTCCTTGCCTTAAGAAGATAGACCTTTTGAAACAGAAAGTGTGGCCTATAAGGGATTCAAGTTTCTGTTCACAATGCGTTCCACTAGGCATACGGTTCTAGTTTGGATCTTCCGCATTTTAAATTATTATACAGCTTTTCATTTAGTCAGCGCATAAAATATGTTGAGTGGCAGATCCTCTGCCCGTCCTCCGAATGCTTATATCACGTAGCCTCAGGAGGAGATGCATGTTGTAAATGCAAAGTGTGAAATACAAATCTTCTTAAAACCTTGAGTATAGAAGGCTAATAATTGAAAAAAATACATCAAATCATATGTTTTCCCATTACCTGTAGTAGTTGAAGGTTACGAAATTATAATGGATTGGAAAAAATGCCAGCCATACACTGACACAAAGTGACAAGACAAACTGCGCAAACTTATACAATTGTGTAAAACAACTGGAACCAAGGGAACATTACATACAGTTCACCAGCTGGAATAAAATACCCTTCACTTCAAAATGTTTACACACTACCAAGGGATCTAATAAACCAATACTGATCCTATTCTCAAAGAATCCTTTCTAGAATTCTAATCCCAGCATGGGAAATTCCTTCCGAGTTATGGAGATCAACCAGACTCTTAATATCTCTTTTTTAATAACCAAGATCCCAGAACAAATGGTTTCTTACCTGACATACTGGTGTGTAAAGGTGGCATTTATCTCAAGAGACACATCTTTCAGTCAGTCTAAAGTTATAGTATTCATTATGTGTCTAAAATTAAAAACACCCTTTCCCTCATCAAATGGATCGCAGTGGCATCGTATGTGCAGTTTGTGAATTCTGCTTAACAATTTACTCAATCGATGAAATTTCATTTGGGCCCTAACTCTTATCTTTTTGTTCTAGGTATGCTCTGGTCTCAAAACCTTAGACATTGATATTCCAGAATCATTAATTATTTATGTGGCAAAACACCATTTTCTGAAATACGTTTTTTTTGCATCAGATCACAGCAATACACAGCAGTCTCCATTCCCAAGAGGCAAAGGGTAATGTGCTGAAACAAGCCATCTTATGTTGACTCACTGTGATTTACATGTTCTCTGACAATGTCCTAATTTTAAAGCTAAAAAAACGATCCTCGGCGTGATCTCGTGATCACAGCACAACAGTCGGTGATGGCGACAAAAGAAGGCCTTATTACTCCTATTATATCATGCTTACATGATTATTACTCTTATAATACCATGCTTACATGAATATGACTCGTATTACACAATGCTTATACGATTATTACTCATTATACCATGTGTACATGATTTCAGGCCGTTGCAAACACAAAAAAAGCAGCACAATTCGTGACATGGTGTTCTGTCTCCCATAGACAACAGGAAGTGCATTATTGTTGCTCTGTTGAGTGAAAGGACCCCGATGAGTCACCCAATCAGGGGCAAAGTGCTCCAAAAATAGATGCTGTATACAATAAACATGTGGCAACCCTGAGTAGTGTACACTGTATGGAAGAGAGAACAAATGCCTGTGACTCCATGACGCAAGTCCTGATAACCGGGATATTTACCTACCTGTGGATGACGACATCATACTCCCATCCTCACGGCGGGTGGAGGACCACGAGCAGCCAATACAAGAAGTTGTACCAGTGTCTCACAACCTGTGTCTCTCACAAAGCTCTAACTGCACATGATTCCACCAGACTCCCATTAAGTATATCAAATAATTTAAATAGAACAATGTTGAACAATCATTTTTTAATCCTGTTGGTCTAAAACAAATGTTTATGGAAAGGAAAACACTGTTTATATTTGTTTGGTGCATCTTGGGACCAGAGTACTCCGCTATTTTGTAAGTGTCAACTGTCAGATTTGCACAAGGAAGTGGTCTTGATTTGTTTTCTAAGTGTTTAGATGGCAAAGAAAGTGAAATGGCAGGAGGCACATTGCTGTCCTGAAAAAGGTGACTTGGAGGCAAAGAGGCCAACAGGAAAAGGTGAAACACAAGCATGCAGATGGTGTTGATTTTCTCACAATCTGTGCTTTTTTGCTGTTGTGAATTAGTCTGGGGGGATAGATAAACAGAAAGCAAGGGCTATCTGATTGATGAGACACAAGAAAACCTCCTAGTAACTGGCATGTTGGATACAGTTGCTTAGCTTTTGAACCTTTGTAAATCACATCATGCTTAGAATTTTGAAGCACTAATACCCAGTGAAGTGACAACAGGAATTAGATGGTCAGATTTATACTAGTTTGGATTGAGACTGAAATATTTTGCCGTGGCACAGAGAAACGTTTACAATCCTGGCAGTACAGCTGTCTAACCTACACGCAATAAAGGCATGAAGTTTTTTTCTGCATCCTATACTGAGAAAATCTCATAACTTATTTCTGAGATGATTGCAATGCCAATCGTTGGCTGGAGTGGTGTAAAGCTTGCCACGATTGTACTCTGGGGCAGTATAAATGAATCACACTTCACCCTCTGGCAGTCCAACAGGCAAATCTGGGTTTGGCAAAAAGAGAACGCTACCTGTCCGAACTCATGGTGCCAACTGTGAAGTTTGGTGGAGGAGGAATAATGGTCTGGGGTTGTTTTACCTGGTTCAAGCTAGGCCGCTTAGGTCCAGTGAAGGGGAATCTTAATGCATACAGTGACATTTTAAACGATTCTGAGCTTCCAACTTTGTGGCAACAATATGGGGAAGCCTCTTTGCTGTTTAAACATGACAATGCTCCCGTCCGTGAAGCGAGGTCCAAACAGAAATAGTGTGTGTTGAGATCATTGTGGAAGAACTTGACTGCCCTGCACCTGACCTCAGGAACCATCGAACACCTTTGTAATGAATTCAGTCTGTTTGCTGCCTTACTGGCAGCCAATGTAATGAAGCTAGAATTGGTGTGATGTGATCATATTTATTTACACATAACAGTAGTTTAATTACAGTAGTTGAATCTGTGTGTAACAAAAGGGTGGCTGATTTCTGCATCCTTATCACATAGAAAATGTCCATCCTTGACAATACTTCTGAGGTGGCAGAATTAAAAACATAATTTTTCAGATTTTTTGCTTAGCCATACTTGGGAGCTGGCAAGCTTGTCATTTTCTGATAATACTCATAGCATACAAGGTAAATTAAAGTACCAAACGGCAAAAATCAAGTATAGAAATTGGATACTTGGTCCCCTAATGGTTATCCATCCAGCCATCCAAAAAGTTATAAAGCTAAAACTTTATTATTATTTTTTAAATGTACATTGAGTGTCTACTCGCATGCTTTCCCCAGTTCTCTTTACTGCCTCTATTGTCAAGGAATAATTTCCCCCTGGAAAATTCAAACTGTTCACCCTTTTGTGACAATTCAATTGTTAAAATAGATTATAACAAATACAGTTTGATTTGCTTCTGTTATTTTACTATCTGTAATTTATATTGTAAATATTAACTGGTTGTTTCCTTTGGCCAAGTCTATGTGCAACAAATTAACAGAATAGTAAATGACAACGCCGTTGTTTCACAATTGACAGTCTCTCGACAAAAACTCAGGATGGCGCTGCACTTTCCGTTGCGTGCTTCCCCGTGGTGAACGCTGTGATTTATTGGGAGAGCAGGAAACGGGAGATAACAAGAGCAGGGACTCCAACGCCGAGTGAAAGGGGCCCGGTCTGCTGGAGATAAAATACCAAAAAACGGGATTTAAAAAAACCACATTCACGGACAGGAGCCGGATTTATTAGTTCTAAAGCAACCAACAAAGAAAGCCAATAGGAATAAACGTTTTCTGACTGAGGATAAACATTTTAAACCAAGGAGTTTGAAGTTCCCTTCTCTCATCGGTTCTCTTGGAACGGAGTCTGCTTTTCTTCTGCTAAAATAGACTGGGGTAGTGTGGTGACGCGGCTGAACGACAGTCTCGACACTGGAAGCCAGGGGAATTAACATTTTTTCTCTCAACCGTCATTTGAACGGGGAGAGTGGATTATATGTACACGGTTCTCGGGGTTTTACCCGATGTTTGTTTGGCACTATATAGGTACAAAGCTAACAGTTTACTTTTTAGACGCGAACTAGCCATCATTAGCCTTAGCTCGATATGATTCCCCCTAGTATTTTCCATCTGTTTTCCACTTACGTTACGTGTACCTAGATAGTATTTTAATTCGTTGGCTGCCAAGATAAATGTTTTAATATTCACGTGTAAACTATATACCGTAATACGTGATATATGTTTTTCTTCGCTTAAAGGCAAATAAATAAGATGGCTTTCTATGGTAGCTAGCTAACTGGCGACAAAACAAACCCGAAGTGCCGGAAAATAATCGCTGCGCTGGTTGTGCGGCCTTTGGAATTTTTTATTCGCCTGGAACATAGCCCATACCTAATTTTGTTTTTAATCCTTTGTGAATAATTTGTTTTAGATGATTTTTTATGTACATATTTGCTCTTTAATCGTGTTTACACTATTTTCATGTTGCTAGCTGGTTGGTTAGTTACGAAAGGGAAAAACTAGATTAAAGATAACTAGCTAGTTAGCCAACACAAAAGAAGAAAGTGGCCCTGACAAAGACACTTCGTTTCTTCTGGCAAGGTAAATAAAGTTAAGTCGAATTTTGTATGTTGACGTTCATTATGTCATGGTCTTTAAAACAAATGATAACGTGTTTTTCTAGTTTTCTTTGGCTCTTTCTGGATACTTTATAGCTAATGGTGTTTTTTATATGGAATCATGACAATTTTAATCGCCTTCGGATGCGCTAGCAACCCACTTTCAAGATAAGGTACCTTACCTGGAATCGAAAAACTAAATGACCTTGTTGTGCACGGGACCCATGTATCTATTTGCAATTAATCAATTCTCCACGCACGCCGGTTCTTCACGCGAGTCACTTGGGCACCGAACGAACTGTTAAAGTTTTAGCTTATTCAAATAAAGTATTCGTACTTTTCCTTTAGATTATATTGGTATAGTTGAGCTCGCTGTGTCGCGAATGTATTAAACTGCTTTATCTAGCTAGTCACTGTTCAGACTTCTCTAATTAATTGTAGACGGCCCGTGAAACTACCTTTTTGTTTGTAATGTTTATTTCTGTCTGGTATAGGTCATAATCTGATTGAATTGAATCAATTGTGTGGCTAAACATTTCTCCTGTTTCCCGGAATATTGCGTAATGTTCAGGTTGTACTTTGCCACGTCCCAGATAATGGTACGAAATGCTTTTTTTTTTTTTTTTGCACGAGCTTCCCTCCAGTCTATTATTTTACTCATTGTCGATCATTTTCTGAAATTAAGTTGTCACCCGTAATGTAAGCGGCTATTTGACAAGCCCGTGCATCAGTGTAAAATGACTGAAAGCATCGTTTTGTCTTGACAGCAGTGGCTGATGGGAGAGAGGTGTACCATCTGTCTATTTTGTCTTGTGCGCTTAAAAGCAGCCTCCTATTTAAACTCCATTGTAAAGCTTTGTCAAGCTGACCTCATTATATTGAGCAGTGCATTTGCCTTGGTGAAATTAGGTTAAATGTGTAGCCGTTAGTGTTTATATCCCAGACATGTATGTATGTGTGTCTTTGAGAGAGGTGGTGGCTGTTATCAAGCCCCAGTTCCTGTGTAAAAATTTGACTGTTACTATAGCAGTACTGGACCACTAAGCTGAACTGGCCAGTGGAGTGTATACACAGTGGAAAATGAAACGCCTTTGATGGTTTAGAGCCATCCAAACCCAAGTTCAAAATCTATCTTTCCACTTTATTAGGTGTTGTTCAATTGGTTACATTAAGGTGTGGGGAAGCATTATGGAAATGTATCTACTGGGAGAAAGATGCGCAAACCATGAAGACTGCATCAGTGTTAATTTTGTTTGTGTGGTAATGCACGACTTGGCTAAAAAATAACTCCATGCTTTATGTTTTGTCCTTTGTATCACATAGTTTATCTTTGTGACCACTCCTGGTACACTAATTACTTGCATATCCCATCATGTCGGGGCCTGGACTAAGTCAACTCCACACACAAGTCCAATTGTTTGGAGTTAATTTAAAATTATTCAAATTAGTTTGTGTATTTATCTATTAAGCTTAGGTTGAGCAGCTGTCATAATATACATTTGCCTTTCAATTGACTCAGTAGGTAAAGATGCTTGCTGAAGTGCAGGCTGTTGTCTATGATCGAGTGGTGGTGCACAATTGGCAAGGGGTATTCCTTGCTAAAATTTGTGGTGGTTGGTGATGGTAAAGGAACAAATATTTTGCTAATGCACATTAAGGCTCTTAAAGTTTGAAAGCTGTCTCTGTGATAGAGCATATGAACACACAGGTAGAAGGGTAGTGCGTAAGCACTGGTGTTAGTGTCCCCTGCGTGGGGCCAGGCTGCACGAGTGTGCTCTCCAGCTATCGCAGAGACAGGCTTTTGTAGTAACGCTGCGGCATCCCTGAATCCCTGGCTCCTAGTGAAACCATTTTTATTGAGCAGCGACCAGTCCCTGATTGACAGTTGGTGGCGAGGGAAGTTAAGGTTTGCTTGGTAGGGGTTGACATTTCAGAATGGATTCGGTTATATAAAATGCCTGGTTGACTTGCTGATCCATCCCTCTTTAGCGCAGTTATCCAACTTGGCACAATGCTTCACTTTTTAAATTCAAACCGTTGCCAGTAATGCAACTGGTTTGACAACACGACAGAGCCTGCTATAGCTGTCAGCAACCAAGGGGGGTTTGTCACAAATCTTGATCTTGTGAAAAGTAAACCAATTACACAAGATGTCCTCGCTGGAATAAAGCACTAGGAGTTCAGTTATAACGCCACTCTTAATCAATGCTATTTCTTTGCTTTCAGGAGTCGTATATCATTCTTCAAAAGTGGCTTTGTATACCATTATACCTTTTAAAAATTACAGTAGAATTGTGTGCACGAATTTCTGGCGATTGTCAATTGACATGTTGTCGTTTTTCAATGCAAGGCTGGATAATACAATTAAAGCTCATTCTGAGAAACGGGGATACTGATGAGTCCCAACCTTTGCCTATGACCTCTAAAGAAACGACTCTTCCGTATGCAGGTGTTTATGAAAAAATAAGTTTTTCAATAGCAGTGTGAAATGCTGAACCGCTGTGCTATGGTCTCCCTTTCACAGATGATGTGCGAGGTGATGCCCACGATCAGCGAGGCGGAGGTGCCGGCGGGCGGTGGCGGTGGGGCCCGCGGTTCAGGCTCCCCGCTGCAGTCGGACTCTGATGGACACTTTGAGTCACTGATGGTGTCCATGCTGGAGGAGCGGGACCGGCTGCTGGAGACGCTGCGTGAGACGCAGGAGAACCTGGGGCTAACGCAGGGCAAGCTGCACGAAGTCAGCCATGAGAGGGACTCCCTGCAGAGGCAGCTCAACACCGCCCTGCCCCAGGTGAGTTCCAGCACGAGGGAGCCCCTGAGCTTGTCTACCGGGTCATTTGTGCGTCTAGTCAAGGCCAGTTGGCGTTGGCTTGTCTACTGGGTTCAATTAGATGTGGAGGTTATCGTGTGTTTTTGCAGTGCCTTTGTATGAAAACCATGAGGCTTTGGGCATTAGGTGTTTTGGTTATATTACTATTTGGATGAAAAACCCATGGTGCTTGAATTAAACTGTTATCTCCCGCTGATTAAATATTTACTGCAATCCTGTGGAAAATGACCCCCCGCGAAGCACCCAGGCCGGGTGGATTATATTGCCTTCCCCGTCGAGGTCAGTGTGATGACAGGCCACCAGGTTCTGAATACGTCAACCATGTGCCAATGAATTCTTAATGAAGGCTACTGTTGCTTTATCAAATAAATTAAGGATGTTCTTTGTTTCGTAGTATTAATAAAACCTGCGTCATTCTGCATGCGTTCTTGTGGTTTTTTAATCATAAAAATTCAGTTTTATGATGACTTTTGCTTCCTGCTCTGTGATAATTCTTCCTTACGTTGTGGTCCAAAGCAATAATGGTCAAAGAATTGTTACTTTACAACACTGTTAGACAGTTTTGTTTATGAAATGAATTGCCTACTGCTCTGTTGGAACAAATGTGCCGTGGCTTGTCTTGGATGTCACTGGTCTTTGAGCAGGCACACTGTTATAGACTTCCTTTATGATCACTGAGGGAACTTCCTGCTGATGTGCAAAGCTGTTCATCCTGGTCTGGCTTTTTTGATTTCATGCAAGTTTAAGCACTTGGTGGAACGGCGGAAGATGGTATTCGTGGTGACAAAAAGTGCGTAAATAACAGTGGTGTGGAGCGAAGGGCAGATCCACTGGAGGCAGGGAAGAGAACTGCTTAAAATGGATTCAGTTTTTTAACTGCTAGTTTTTACTGTTATACTTTTTTGGGTCTCAAAATATCCCAGGTTTTTATTTTATTTTATTATTATTTTTTATTTTTTTTGCCTCAAAATAGTCCATATTATGACCTGGTGAGCTATATGGCCTTTATTTCCCATTAATATGTTCCACATTCTGGAAAATATAGATGTAATATTTTAATATATAAATCCTCCTCCTAACCCACAACACCCCAAAACTAATTTATCGCCCACGTCCGCAGCTCCACTCATATTTGCTTTAACATACACATTTAGTGTTATGAAGGTGGTAGCTAGCATGTAACTGGTTGGCAGGGCTAACTGCCACCTACGAGGCGAATGATTAGCTGGTTGCGTTAAAGGCTGATGTTCCTATCTGGGAGGAGCCAAACATACTCCTGTCTTCAACTCCAGGAAGTGACGGCCTCTATGGGATCTACTACAGGCTGTAGTAGATCAAATCACAGGCTGTTTGGCTAGACAAATGTCGTTGTTTGTTTGGGAGCTGTGTTCCCTAGAATTGGAAGTAGGGAGCTAGGGTGGCTGTGATGTATGAATATTGAATGACTACGAGTCTAGACATTTTTCAAAAACAAGAAAAAATTAAATACCTAGCCAGGTAGCAGTGTTGTCTCATATTATGTAGTTAGTTGAGAGGGACAACCAAAGAAAGAGCATTTGAAGTAAAGACTAAAACAGACATGGCCAGCTAAACTTTGTGTCCTTTCCAGGCCTGCTTTCGGCAGTTTCTGTAACTAACTGCAGTCGGCCCTCAGCCAGTGTGGGCTCGCATAACTTAAACTCCAGGACACTTAAGGTTATATAATTCAGAGAAACATTAATCAGTTGCACTGGTGCAGTTTGCTTTGGCATTGATCTGGCACCGATTTAAATATGATTTAGACATGATTAGGAAATGGTATCAATAGAGCTATAGTATAGGTTTAATGACTCAGTTAAGTGTCCTGTGTGTTTATTGATCTTAGACTTGGAATACACAAACACACAGCTTTATATAGGAAATGTATGTTTATGTGATATGTAAATGTTTGGAATTGCTTCTTGGCCTTGTTTCGTGAAAAAGGTACTGTCATGTAATGCATTTCCCTGAAAAGGATCTTGTTAAGCGCTGTACTGTACTATTGCTGTCAGTTTTGTGGATTGCTTCGTGTGCAAAATTATGAAAGTCTGTCTTTCAGAATGCCCTCATCTATTAGCTAACACTTTACAGGGATCATTTTTATAGAGTTAACCGACCAATGCATACCAGAAATAGTCGTTACTGCAGAACTTTTTGACATTGCAAAAGCAATCATTTCACAGCCATCTAATCCTCAGTGCTGCCACCCTGATACCATGCCTTCTGCAGTAACTAGTTTTTGTTTGGCCTGTTGCCAAAATTTCTGCGTTCTACATTGCTGTGGCTTTGGCTGAGAGATTTTTGCCGACTGTAGTGCCAGTTTAACACTGAAAAACAAATCGCACTTAACCGTCTCTCTACATTACGTTTTTATTGGGTTTGGCCCACAGGTCATTAAGCGGTGTAGCATGCATGTACTTATTATGATAAAAATGAGCTTAAACAGCTCATTTTCTAAATGTATAGATGAGAGTCCTTTGGTGAATGGAAAGCCTGAATTCAATTGGGGGAAGAAGGCGCATTCATGCAGCAAAAATGCCTGCTTTCTGAGGATATTTGTGGTTTGGACTGACTTGTCTGTTTCTTTTGGCCCAGACTGAGCCTATAGCTCTCCCTAAGGTAGCCCGTAAAGAATCCTGCCTGAGATCTCCTAAAGAACAGGGCCCAGAAAGGCAGCAGCAGTCGCTAGGCTGGCAAGGGCAGGGCCGTGTCGCTCTGACCACTGGCGGGTTTGTCTTATCCCAGCTTTTCAGGCCAAGAGAGGTGACGGTGTTAAGGGAACAGCCGTGGATAAGAGGGTAACGGAGCAGAAATGTCGCGAGTAGAGGTGCCTGGTATATTAATCTCCGTAAGCAGGGAGCCATTCAATGGGACAAGGGTCTGAGATTGGGGCAGGCGCCAAATCTAAACTTTGTGGACCCGCTAATCACATTTAGTGCAGCTAAAGTGGTATTTAATAGGTGTTTTTTTTTGTGTAGTATCTTTGTCTTCACATAAAAATAAAGCCATTACAGACAGGTGATGTAAAGTGTGATTGTGGTGACAGAGTGCAGAATGGGCAGCGCTGCCTTTGTAATGAACCACTTTCTTTCCTCCTTACTTTGCATCTTGAAGTGAATACTTTTACCCTTCGAATCATTTTTTTGAAAAATAATTTTTTGTTAACAAAAATCTTCTCTAGCATTTGTACCAAAATTATGTAAATGCTCAAACTCAATGTTGCTACTAAATGTATGGGTTAATATTGGGTACCTTTCCTACTTGGTTTGTATGAATGAGACAATTGTGACCAACTGTGTGGTTATCAGATTTCTTATTTAAAATAATTATCCACATTAGGACTGATGAGTTGCATTGCAGAACATTTCAGGGGTGTATTTTTGCGGTATTTATCCCTTTCAGTTCAGGTTTTGTTCTGCTCGTTTTAGTTAGCTGGTGAGTCCTCTGCTGAAGTGAAACGGCCCTTAAGGTTCCTATCCTTTCTCTCTCGGGGCACCGCTGGCCATACACTCCCGCTGTGACCCGTAGAACCAGAGCGCCGCACACTCCTCTGGATGATCTGCTGACCCTCCTCAGGGGAGCAGTCAGTGCCACAGAGACTCTTATACAAAAGTGCAGCGATATACTCGGACCCCTGTCTCAGTTTGGGTTCCCTGAGTGCCAGGCTGGGTCTCAGAAAACCCGCTAATTTAAATACGCCAGGACTACATTTTACCATCCCTTACGGAAAACTCTTGACCTTCACCGTTAGCCTTGTTGCGTTCTTTGAACTTGGAAGTGGCTTTGCTTCGTTTATGGACAACGGTATGTGTTAACGCCTTAGAATGACGATTTGAGCATTCTAAATGTATTTAGACCATCCGCTTCTGCCCCCCCCCCGTGCTTGCCTCCAGCTGTGAAGTGGTAATATCTGGGCTAATAGTGGCAGCCGGGTGGGGGGGGGTGCGGTGGCAGGACAGAGTAGAGTACACGGGCTAACTCCCTCCATCATCTGCTTCCTTCCTGTTGAGCTTTTACAAAGCGATAACTTTATCAGCCCAGGCCGCTGGGCCCGGCTGCACTCCTTCAAAGCAACCCTCGACCCCCCCCCCCCCCCTTCACGTTCCTGCTAGCGGTGCGCTTCTTGCGTGTGGAATGCACTGACAGGGTGGCACGGTACATGTTGGCTCTTCTGCCCCTGGGGCACGGAATTTGTAGGCATACTTGTATCTGTGACCTCATTCATGAAGCAGTAGTGTGTTTTGTCTCCCTGAATGTAACACCCTGAAGTCATTTCCCAGATACACTTAAATAGGTCATTTAGAACCTTCATTCTAAGTAGAAAATACAGATGGCAAAAAATACTATCTCCTGTTTAGTGAGTAAGGTACTCTTTTAAAATTTAACCAAATTAGCCATGCCATTAAAGTATGGTTCAGTTTAAGTTGAAACCACATCTTGGAAATCACTGGTTCCCAGGAACTGGCGAATTAAAGGGAACTGAGTGTAGAGTTATGGTGTTTCTATTGCTGCTGAACTGAAGGGGCTTTGTACTGGTGGGAAAGTGGAGCCCCCTTCACGTGATTGGTGGGGGGGTTTTTTCCCCCCACTTTATTTTAATAAGAAGGGAGCGCAGGCTTATTGGTCTTGTGATGTGAGCTGAAGAGGACGGAGGGGCTATATGAAAAGGAGGAGAGAGTTCCCGACAGACGCGAGTGAATAACGCTGCTAGGGCCTTGCCAGCTCTCTGCTCACCCTGCTTTTTCCCCTCCTACATCCCAGCCTTGCCGCTTCGCTTGTCTGTGACACACGATCAAGTACAGTTTATGGTTTTAGTGTAAGTTTTGGAGGACCTGGATACAGACCTAACAAGTGAGTTAGTTAGGCTGTTGATTTGATTGGGTGACTCGGTTAACCCCCCCCCCCTCCTTTTTTTTTTTTTAGCACCATGGAGGCATGTGATGCTAGGAACACCTGAAGTGTTGAAAGTGGGGTTCAAATGGCAGTGAAACTCTGTCCGGAGTGTCGCTTGCTCGGTGGGCCCCTCTCTCTCTCGGCGCTACCGCGTTCTGTCCTCATCCCTGATCTGGAGTCAGCCCCATGTGCACCTAGCTCTATAAATAACATTCCTGTGCTGTTGCCACGGACAGCTTCGGCGCGCTTTGCAGCAGACAATGGAGTTTTCTCTTAGCTATAACTGATGCGTAACTAGAGCTGGCCGGTCACGAGGCCCTCCACCATGCCCTAACCTAATTTAGATTTGCGGGAGTGAAAATAGAAGCCCCGGACTTCCTCATAGACTGGAGGGGCACCTTAACGGCCGGGACAGCAGATCGGGACAACGCAGGGCTGCTGCTTGTCATGCACCGACACGTTTTACATTACTTTTACTTTAGTCATTTAGCAGACACTCTTCTCCAAGCTCTGTGCTCGCACTATGAATCGTTCCCAGGCGTTAGAATGAACTGCCGGGAGGAAGCTCTGCAGGGAGAAAGTAGCATTTTTATGTTGAACTTTGTGATGCACTACTGTAATAATCCTGACATTTTATTAGATGTTGTAACCCTTTGTATTTTACAGTCGTTAAACACTCTGCGCGGTATCACGGACATCATCGAGCAATCGAGGCTGACTCAGTGGTTTCTGGGCTCAGTATTGTGAGGAGCGCTTTAAGGTTGAATGCCACTAAATTATTCAGTATTGAGAGAAGTGTAGGGTAGCCGAAATTCTTGTATGAATTTAGTAAGACTTAAAAAGAGGTGGTAGGCCTCTGAGGAGTCCACTCGTTGCACAGACATCTTCACTAATCCCCAATCTCGGGCTGCTAAGTCTTTGGATGAGAGAGAACTATTGGATTTTCTTAAGTGAGAGAGCGCTGTTTGTTGTGGCCCGATGGGCCAGGGGGAAAGTGGCACGAGTGTTGGATTGTGCTGATAAATTAGACTCCAGACACCCCAGCATATTGCTGCGACTCGGTGCCCTTTGTGGCGGAGCCGCAGTCCGCCCCGGGCCACCCTGGCCGGCTCCCCTGCTCCCCTGC
>JAOVYW010046108.1:49415-59736 GCA_025775045.1 Hiodon tergisus
TGCTGCGACTCGGTGCCCTTTGTGGCGGAGCCGCAGTCCGCCCCGGGCCACCCTGGCCGGCTCCCCTGCTCCCCTGCTCCCCTGCCAAGGCCTTCTCCCTCCATCGTCTCCAGCTTCGTACTGGGTCATGCCTGTGTGCCAGTGCGAGGTCTGGAATCTCTCCACAAGCTCACCGTTGGTGGTTTTTGGCTGACTGTTGGCTTGTTGTGTGCTGGTCTGCCTGCATTGTGCCTGAAGGAGAAACGCGGAATGGCTGTGATGGTTTAACTTTAAATGTAATGAACGCCCTTCTTCTTTCACGCTATTCCTGAGGTGCCTAACTGCATTATCCGCTAAAGGGTACAAATGAGCGTTTGGCCTTTAAGTCTTTCTCTTTGGACTTCTTTTTAGAATGTCACTCAGATCGAATTGCAGGTGGAGGAGCTTCCAGTAGGAGTTCTGAGTAAGAGTTCTCGATTGCGACCATGAAATGTGTGCTTAAGTTTTCCGTCAGGGGATCTCTGTTCTGAAGATCAACTGGACAGAATGGAGAAAAATCCTTTGAATAGGCCCACTGTAAAGCTTCCTAGGTATGCCATCCTCATGGTACAGATATTTTAGACTGGGTTTTCCATAAAAATTCATATTGACCTGTGATTGAGTTTACAAGAATACAATACTGATTTAATTTCATTATACATAATAATATTTCAATGCATTTGTAGTGTGCATCAGAGAGATGGCTACATATAAACTAAAATGATAGTTTAATGTTCCTGGATGTGTTGTATAAAAATCCACAAGTCCGTCAAGGAATTTCATTTGAATGTTTCACTCTCATGGGGATTGCGTTTGTAAAAATGGCAGACGGACGCTAAAAAATATATTGGCGAACAAAGGCTGGATTGTAGGCAGCGCAGCCGTCTGCTTTTTAGTGCCAGATGTGTATTTAAATACACCCAGAGACAAGGAGGAGCCACGCCTCCCTCTGGAGCTATCCCACGCCTTCCCCAGCGGCCTGCTGTGACATGCTGCGTTAACCCTGGGGCGCGCAGGGCAGCTGGCTCAGACATCGCCCAGTCCAAGGAGTCACCTCGTGGAAGACCTTGTCACAGCGAGTCCAGTCATCCACTGCCAGCTGCGGCTGGACGCCACTAGCCGTGTGGCCTTGTGCAGGGTCTGCTGACCCGAGGCTTGTAGGTCTGCTAATGGGCGCCGTTTCACTGGGGGCTAGGGTATCACAGCGTGAACCCCAGGAGAGGTCGAGCTGTCAGACGCGCCGTTCAGGGCTTGCCACGCGCTTTGTCCTTGAAGCATCTGCAGAGTATGGAGCATGAGGAAGCTGGAGTTTGCCATGTTAGCCATGTGTTCAACGCCCTGCATATTTCATGAGGGGGGTTTCTTTCCTATTCAGTATACCTGGCTCCTCCTGTGTTGGAGGACAGCGGACATGGATACACATAGATGGTGAGCTCAGCCATCCTAGAAATGGGTTATTATTAATTCATAAATGTACTATACAAACTCTCAAGGGGGTTGGCAGTTGTTGCCGCTCCCGAAACTGCACTGCTCTGCTATATTTCTTCAACATTCAAAAAACGTGAGCCGGACTACTGGCCTTCCGCTAGCAAGGGCCGTCAAGTGGGGGTTTAGGGAGTTTGTTCATTGTGTGAATGGAAACGATTCCCCTTGCGTTGATCTGTTCAAATCAAGAAACTGTGCCCGGCTCAGGACGTCCCCCATCCCCCACGCCCGACCCTGGGGCAGCAGAAGTCGATCCTCGGAATCTACATCCGGCACCATTGTCTCCTCCATCCATCTTGCCAGGCCATGGGACTGGGAACGCTTAGACCACCCCGTACAGCTGAATTTGAATCTGCCGGGAGAATCACTCCGGCGATGACGTAACTGCGCTTTAAAAGAGCGAGCCCCCGTTCCCGTGGTCACCTGTAAGGGATGACACTCCCACTCAGCACTGCGCTCTCTCTCTCTCTCTCTCTCTCTCTCTCTCTACAATGGGATTCTCTACTGCACGACTGGCGCATGCAGAGTTTAGCAGCGTGATGATATTCAAACAACGGGTGAGAACTGAATAGGGTTTTGTACTCGTATTTACTCATGAATTGCATGAAGCATTCACTCAGATTGTAAAAGGATCCTGTTTAAAAAGGCCACCACAGCAAACCCCTGTTTTTGTGTAGAAATGTCATTACACGCTCTGCCTGCTGTTTTGTAGCTTTGTGGGCAGGTAGAGGCTTTCACATTATTCCTCTGGTGTCATTTCGGTTCTTTGGAACTATTTTCTAACCATTTACCAATTTAGCCGGTTAGGGCATGTATTAATTTTTGACTTAATATGTTTAGGCCATGCACTCAGTCATTTGACCGCATTAAGAGAACAAAGCCGAGATGCTGGATTACTACGAATCTGTTTGTGCAACTGATGAAAACCAATGTTCTTTTCCACAACTGCAGTTTTCTGGGATTAGACCGTGGGTCAGTAATTAAACCCGGACCAGTGCTGAAATCAAGCTCCATCACTTTCCGGGGCCGCCCTTGACCCGCTAACTAGGTTGTAAATTACTGTTGCCGCGGTAGCGGTTCCTTTAAGAGCTCAGCGCCGTCACGCCCCCCCCACCCTATGGGTTACTTGGCTGCCAGCCTCTGAAAACCATCACCAGGCCTTTTGCTACAGTCTTTAAAAAAAATGAAGCAGCTTTGCGAAGGCTGCCCGGCGATGGCTGGAATAGCTGTTGAGTGCCCCTCCCCCAGTACATCGCTGGCGTCAAGCCCAGGTGGGAAACGCGCCTGGATCAACATCTTCCCCCCCCCCCGCGCTCCCACTTCCAAGGTCCGTGCTGACGGGGGGGCTTCACTGCCAGACTTCAGCCAAGCCGCGCAGGAGACTCTCCGATGGGATTAATAATGGCAGAATGTCAGCATTAATCCACACAGATTGTCAATACGCAAAACGGCACAAGCGGAAACTGCCCTAGATTGTGCCATCTTTCTCTTTCGTTATCACCTCGTTTGGCTTGCAAATGCCGGAATGCTGAGGCCTCCTTTGTTCAGTATGGCTGTACTTGCTAAGAGTGAGCGAGGTCTGTTTTCATGAAACACAGGTGAGTTCCCCTATGAAAACATGCAGTGGAACAGTAGTTGGAAGAACATCAAAGAATGGACCATTGTATAAGGTCTGGGCCTTTATTTTTTTCCTCCCCTTTGTGGATTAAGCTGCCTTGGAGGCCGGTTGAGAACAATTACGTTTTTGTGCAAGGACTGGGCCTTGGGAGGCAATGCTGAGGTGGATCGTACCTGTAGACTTTGGTCTGAGCTCGCCCGCTTGCAGAGCTCGCACTCCAGTCCAGTCTGCCACTCCTCCTCCTGATGAGCAGGGATACGGATGCTTCTCCGAACCCATCGTTGCTCCTCGACACATCGCATTCTCCCGGGGGGGGGAGGGGGGTCACGACCATCCTGCCAGGAAGTCGCATTGTGTGTGGCTGACCACGCCTCTGAATCTATTAAAATGCGCTTTCTCTGGTCTCCGCTACAGTGAAGAGGAATTGATACTGAGGCCATTGATCAGCTGTTAATCAGCTTTTCTGAATCTGAATTGAAGTCCCGGGTGAGGGTTCTTTGCATTTAGGATAGGTTGAAATGGTCAGCAGGGCTTTGCTTAAAAACCCTGTACGGGTTATTCATTGCCTAGGTTGCCTTGCATAAGGGTACCTGCAAAGCAAATAGACATGCGTTAGGCCTGTATGGTAACGCAGTGTTTTCCTGCAAGGGCTTTGCGTTTGGAAATGGCCCTTTCGGTATTTGCAGGGTACAGTTTCGTCGTTTCAGGTCTCTTCCTCTGCTGCTTTCTGAAATATTCTGGTAACTGGTAATTTTCCACGCCTGGCATCCCTGCCGTGTCTTGGCTGCACTGTGTGCGCATTTGGTCGACAAAGAACTGCTGTCCCTGATTCTTTCTGCAATCTCATTCAAAATGCATGTGGCTGTAACCACAAAGAGGAAAAATAAGCAGTCTGAACTAATAACAAACAATCTGTTGTGGGGCAGACGATGCAATGCAGTGTTCTCCACGCGGGCCCTTGGGTGTGTCTCTGTCTGAGCCCTGACCAGAGTGCCCCCGTGCTCCCTCTCTGTTCTCAGGAGTTTGCGGCTCTCACTAAAGAGGTGAACCTGTGCAGGGAGCAGCTACTGGAGAGGGAGGAAGAGATCTCTGAGCTGAAGGCTGAGAGGAACAACACGCGGGTAAGTGGGTGGTGTTGTGGGTGTGGGTCTCAGAATAAACCCCCCTCCCCCATGCCAAATGAGTGGACTCCGTCCCCACACGTACCACCCATCTGGGCCAAATATGATTTTAAAGTATTGTCAAATAAGTCATGAATGTTTTTAAAATTCTGTATTTTCCTACAAAAATAATTTGAAGCCAGTAATGTGTTTGAAAATGAATTCTGAAAGTATTGGAATGTATCCCCCTCCCTAAATGACTTTTATGCCATTTTTGGCTTGATAGATGCCCTTAGTCAGACCTAAAAGTCTGACTTAATATATCACTTAAGCCAACTCATTTTATTTTATTAATTCAATTTTTCGACGCGCTGCTGTCCACTGTGCATCACATGGTAATCATATAAGGCGGTGACCTAACTGCCTTCAATGCTTTTTAAAGCCTCACTTGGCGATCCCTATCGGAATCCCAGACCAGGAAATTCAATGAAGTAATTAAATTCTGGGGTTGACTGTAAGTCTGAATGGTTCTGTCCAGCGTAGTCCTCAGATCTGGCCCTGCGGAGCTCCTCACCTGTGTGTTCGCCAGTCTGAGTCAGTCGTCTAATTGAGTTGGCCCTTCTAAAGAAGCCCTGTCTCAGAAATGCGGCCACACTCTCCATTCGCTACGTGAGCGGCCAATGCGCTCCTCTGTGCTTCAGATACTCCTCCCCTATTGGCTGTGGGGGATTAGGCCACTCTCCTGTCAAGACCGTGACAGAGGGCCAGAGGCTGGTATAGCGTAATCTCTGCTCCGCTGGTCTAAAGCACTACTCTCCGGAGAGCCCCATATCTGCTGGGGGGTGGGGCTGGGATTAGTGGGAAGAAGGGGATGAGAGCGGGCTACTGTCAGTCCAGCTCTGCGGGGATCCTGCTGAGCGGCGGATTGAACCCTCTGCCAGCCGGTGGTGTTCACTCACACACACAAACACGCACACACCATCTTCCCAGCCACTGGCCGACCCTTGTATGCCTGAGTTTGAAACGTTTACTTTTGAATTGAGAACCCTGCATACTCAATTCCTGTGCATTGTCGGGTGTGTGTGTCAAAGCAAAGGCAATGTTGTAGAAACACGGTGGTGTATTTATTTTAAAAAAAAATTAGCTTCCTGTGTTCCTCTTTTTCAATCTATTTGTGTCGATGAGAAATGTAAGCTTGTTGACTTCCTCAGCGGAAACGGCTTTTTTCATACTATGAATTATAATGATGTTGACAACAGCATGGAAAGGCGTAATAATACACTTATATAACAATAACTTTTGGCTTAGTTATCAAGACGCTAATAACTTTTGGCTTGTCGGCGTTATGAAGTCTCGTGCTGTTTCTGGGGAAATGGCTGCTGCTGTGCCGGAGCGTGTGTTAATTCCCGTTCCCTCCCCCAGCTGCTCCTGGAACACCTGGAATGCCTGGTCTCCCGGCACGAGCGCTCCCTGCGCATGACTGTAGTGAAGCGGCAGGCCCAGTCTCCCGCCGGGGTCTCCAGCGAAGTGGAAGTCCTGAAGGCGCTCAAGTCTTTGTTCGAGCACCACAAAGCCCTCGATGAGAAGGTAACGGGGGCGTCCGCACTGCGTGGTTCCACTCGCCGTGTGTTTATTCTGAACCGCTATGACGGTTTTACCCACGTTGTGATAAAGCAGCACTGCTGCACCTCCTTAATGCCCCTTGATGTTGTTTTCACCATCACGTAAATGGGTGTAGATCATATTAAAAATGTGACTCCTGACGTGCCTTTTCACCCTGCTCAGGTGAGGGAGAGACTCCGAGTTGCCCTGGAGCGGTGCAGTGCGCTGGAGGAACAGCTGACGTCATCGCATAAGGAGGTACGATATCCCACGATGCTCAGCAGCAGAGCGGCAAGCCTGTCCAATTAGACGGCTGCACTGCAAATTCGCCTGGTAGACTGGTTGTAGAAAATTCGACCAGCGGTTCCCATCAATTCTCATCTCAACTGTTGTATTCTCACTGCCATTAAAGTGATCATTACTACTGCCACCTGTACACAAAAGGTGAATATCATGCCAATCCAGTTTAGGGGGTTTTCTTAGGCTGCAAAAACAGGTTTGACCTTTAAAAATTCCTCCACTTTCTTTCTCTTTCGCCAACATATGAAATTCTGCCACAGCTTGAAAATCTTTGGTCAGCTGTACGTTCTCTGTCTCACTCTGAATTAAGGTTTATTTAGGGTACGTTTTTTGTCGTTCTGCGGCATTTGCCGCTGGGTATCCTTAGAATGCCTTTTGTTCGTACCGTGCCTGTACTGTGCCTCTGCATTGCTCCCACGGGCCTTTTTTGTCACTTTCTGCACAAACAGCACTTTCTGGATTTTTGCATTATAGATGGCTTTTCTGAGAGAGCAAAACAGCCAGAAGAAAGTGCTGATTGACGGGACGGTAGACGTCAACCACGATTCTGAAAACGCCCCAAGCACAAATGGCAAGGTAGGCCCACACGGGTTGTATAGCTGTTAGGTTCGAAATTGTTTGTGTATAGCCTTCGTTGTGCACTCGAGGAGGGCCTGATACTCCCAATTAACATTGTTTTCAAAAGGGGGGAAGAGTGGGTGTTCTAATGCAATAAACCTGGGGATGGCCTTATGCTGTATCGGCGGATACAGGACACGTGACTGTGTGTACACTGTCATTCTGGGCTGGTTAAGTCTCCATGCAGCTGGACCCAAGGAACCCACTGAAGATCAGCATCTTGTGAGAGGCTGAGAACCTGGCCTGTGCCCACGAAGGGCAGTAAACATGGTCACTGTGCTCCGATATTGTGCCCCACAAGTTCGGAAAAACTGCTTTTCCGTCTCGAGTTTCCCGGGATTCCTCTTCTGTAGTAGGGCAAAGGCAGAGCAAACAAGAGTTCTTCCTTTTAAAGTGCTTTTAAATGGAACATCTGCGGCCTAATTGACCCACGTGACCATTCACGTTTTTCAAACTGCACAGCGCTCTACAGATAAGATGCATCATTGGGTCTCTCTGTGGCTATTGGTTGTGCTACTGGCCACCAATGGTGGCACTCCAAAAAGAGTGTAGAGAAGCATTGGTTGCTTCTTGAGACAGTGAGCTGATATCATTATTCAAAGTATTTGATTTCTAATAAACTATGAACTATGTTGTTTTTCCAAATACAAGAAAATACATGTGTTGGCAAATAGCATTAGCATTGGCGATTTTTGTAAGGGGTTAAACCGTTAAGGTGGAATGCAGCCTTGAAGGAAGCAAACTCTTTCTGAAGGTTTTCTGTAACCCTGTCAACACCAGACAGTGTTGCTTGCACCTTTCCTATCGCCAGCAGATTTGAATGATTTGCACACTCACTGCAGAATGGGCCGCTGGGACACTTACGAGTTTTCCTCCTCCCCCCTCCCTCACAGCGGTCGTCGGATGGGTCCCTGAGCCACGAGGAGGACCTGGCCAAGGTGATGGAACTACAGGAGGTCATCGACCTACAGACCAAGGAGCTGGGCCAAATGAAGGATCGGCTGGCCACCCTCTCCAGCAGGGTGGTCGAGCTGGAGGAAGACCTGGACACCGCCCGCAAGGACCTCATAAAATCAGAGGACATGAACACCAGGCTCCAGAGGGACATTCGGGAGGTAGCCTACGGCTTGATGGTCTAGTGTCTGAGCTCTGCTAAAAGCACCTGCTTTGGTTCAGCAGCAGGCGGGGAAAATACTGTTCTGGTGAACTGCCCCTCAGTACATGAGTTTTCTATGGCAACCTGGTATAACAATGTTAATTTTCTACAATTTTTCTTCAGTCCATGGCACAAAAAGATGATATGGAAGAAAGAATCACCACCCTCGAAAAACGCTACCTCGCTGCGCAACGTGAAGCTACATCTGTACACGACCTTAACGACAAACTTGAAAATGAAATCGCCAATAAGGAGTCCATGTTCCGCCAGGTGAGTTGCACCCTGGCCCGTTCTTCTGTGCTCCGCGGATGAGCCTGAACGCCACGTGAGAAAACGACCGTCACTAGTCAGTCAGTCAAGTAATTTCCCCCTAATTTTACTGTTTGATAAACACAGTGCCCCTTCACTTTAGCGTTACTATCAGTCGTTTTTGGAGCTGAGAATTGGGTATGGTTTGCAGTTGGATCTGTGCTTTCCTCTCTCACTGGTGGGGAGTTAATACTGTCAGGCCAGTAGGGGACTGCATGGCAGTTTCCTTTCGACTACAGGAAAAGCCTGTGGTGCTTTGGCAGTGTCTCCTCATGTCCGGACCCACTTAATGGTTTTCACACAGCCTCAGAAATGGCGTTGAAAGCGACAGGCCTGAATGGGACACCTCAAAGCCATGTTTGTTTTTCGGGATGCGCTCCGAGTTGCAGCAGCCCCAGCCACGGAACCGTATCGGACTTCCTTGCCCCGCTCGCAGTCAATGGCACATTGTGAGAGGCGCTTTTTCAAGCAGAAATCCTTAAAGTAATGGCTTTGTGTTTTCCACTGCTCAAGATCAGCAGCGGAACAGCCTCCTACTGGTTGAATAAAGTTTGAATTGGAAAACTATGATTTGAGGCAAATGCCTTTACGTTGTGTGTCGGCCTCTACCATGTGCATGTCTCTTTGTCAGTGCAGTGTTAATTTGCATTGTGCATTTAAACTTGTGTTCTAGAATGCCAGTAATTGTGTACTGGTATTCAACAACTTTGACCTACAGTTCGGCAGATACCCTGATTCAAGTTAGTTACATAGTTAGTTTTTAAGGGTCTTGTAAGTGAATCGACCGGACTGGACACAAGAAGGGTTGTTTTCCCGTTGGCCCAAGTGTTACGCTGCGTGCATGTGAACCTTTTGAGTGCGTGGCGCGTGTGAAGGGGAAATCTGTTCAACGGCGGGTGAATGAGCGTGCAGACCCTGCTTCCCTTCCCTTTTGTTAGACTGAGGAGAAGAACCGGCAGCTGCAGGAGAGGCTGGAGCTGGCCGAGCAGAAGCTGCAGCAAACCATGAGGAAGGCGGAGACCCTGCCGGAGGTGGAGGCGGAGCTGGCCCAGAGGGTGGTGGCTCTTACCAAGGTGGGTCCCACCTGTGCCGTCAATTCCTTCTGTGCCTGGCCGGCACTGCCCTAAACTTACCACTTGTTTTTGATGCATCTTCAGCAGACAAAAGGATGTGTTTTGACTGTCAGGGTTGAACCACGCAGTACTTTAGTTTGGCCTGTAATTGTGAAATGAACTATTTTGTAATCCACAGTGGATTTTATCGTCTATACTCAGTCTCAAGAAAGAAACAATATATTCTTAAGTTATCTGTGAATTTCACACGTACATAAATGCCTTATGCCTAATTAGGTTTGTAACTCGGATAGTAGACCTTTTTGGCGAACGTGAGAGAATTTATAAATCTTTGGCAGCTCCTTGTCTGCTGATGTTGACTGAAAACAGAATCCTCTGTAAATGCTTAAGTCTCTTATGCGTATGCCTTTTCTATTAAACATTTGCTTTCCTGTCTGGTAAATGACTGCTGACGCAGTAGATTTTGGCATGGAGTTTTTATTTATTTAATTTTTTCAGATTTGTGTACAGATGCAACTTTTGGCAGCATTCTGACGTCCTCAAAGAGAATGTGCCTTCCACTCAGTCTCTTTTAAAAACGCCTCTGAGAGATTGCAGTAGTGAAGTCTGCAAGTGTTCTTCAGATTAGCAGTCTCCACCCTTCATCTTTATCTCGAAACCGCCGACCTCTCACCCCCACCCCTACACACACACACACACACACTCATTTTGACTGAAGACTGTTTTTACACAGACCATTGTCAGCGTTTTATCCATCGACTTGAAATCCTCCCCCTTCTCGTGGAATTCATTCCTGCCCTCCCTCTCGGTGTCCGGTAGTAGCTGTACTAAAGTGCTCTCTCTGCACCCTCTCTCCTTCACGCCCCTTGCTGGGGGGTGCCTCCCTCTCGCTCCCCGTCTGCTCTCTGTAGCCTCTCCACTCTGTGTGCGCCGACTCTGGTCATAAGGAAGCTAAGTTGCTGAGGAAGGTAGACAACGGCTCGGACCACGTTCCCCGCCCTCGCTTGCTTGCTGCTTGCTGCTCAGTTTCATTTACTCTGTC
>JAOVYW010046169.1:0-16908 GCA_025775045.1 Hiodon tergisus
CCCCCCCCCCCCCCCCCCCCCTCCTGCAAACACACACCAATTAACAAACACTGAGCACTTCGACTCCCAGCCCGGGGTAAGAAAGCTTCCGAAGGACAGTGGGGGCAGGATACAGAAAGGCACGGAGACATTCAGGATTCCACACTGCGCCCCTCCCCCCACTCAACAGAAAAGGGTTAATGCAACTTCTCTCTAAACTTGTCTCATTCCACAGACCAGTGGCACTACATCTCCATTACACCAGGCCCAGACCTCTTCACTGTAACCATTGGTCCCACTAGAGAACCCCCTTAGAGAGACTGCGTCAGTCCGACGAATAATCCTGCCGCCAATAATCAGCCCCACCTCACACTCTCAGACACTCCCATGTCAATGTACCAATGTGGTCTGTTGTTCAGAGGACTACCATGCTTTTGTTTACAAGTTATCCCTACCCATTTATTACATAACTCAAGCATGTAATCTACAGAGCTTTACAGATATTCACGATTCTACCCATGTGGGAATCAAACCAAGGCAAACTGAAAAGGCATCCAGGTTGGCCCAGTACAATTCCAAGCTTTGCCCAGCAATGTCCACCAAAACCATGCCGATTGGTTGGACAACTGAATAAATACTATGATTGTCAAAAATCTGATCAAACCTCAACAGAGAACGTGTACATGTGGGGGAAAGGGAAAGATAAAGTACAGGATGAGACGTCCTCTTGATAGAGGCCTGCTGGTCATGCAACAGTGTTTTTCAGGATTCCTAAACATGCTTCAGAAAAAACAAATTATGCAGCAGTGCAGAAAAAGCAAATCAATTTAGTTCCTTGAAGAGAGCATCTTGTGATAGAAGGGTACCAAAAAAAAAAAAAAACCCCTTTGTTCATTGGTCAAATTTGTAATTAGATACAACTGAGCTTAATTTGCCAAACCCCAGAGATCCAGATATTTGAACCTTGAGTGACTCTTAAGAACTCGCCTTCCTATAAACACATCACCACCACTGCGGTCTTTTCTACAGGGGACAGTATTCCTAAACCCACACTTTCCATATCCCTTACATATCCTATATGCCACTAACAGGACAGGCCAAAGGGTCGATTGTATTGTTTTTGTTTTTTTACTTAATGCCCTACATGCCCAAACTGGCTGAACGAAGCAACGCTGTGCAGCGTAATGGCATCCAGGTAACGTGCAACCACAGTAACTTGAAGGCACAGGAGGTGTTCTCTCAGGCAGACAATGCCCCACACATACTGCACAGTACCCTAGAGCACCGTAACTGCAACACAGCTCATTAGCTTCTGCACCAGTACTCACTTCAGCATTCTTCAACAGGATAACGCTCCTCTACGTTACTTGATTTTAATACTAGATATCTACTCTTAAACACTAGCCCTGGGATTGCTACCCACTACTGACCTTTATCTCAAGCATAAAAACAGCCTGGTAAAATCTAAAGATTTGCGCCTCCCAAGCACCCACAACACCCTTTTTGTTTCTAATGACCCAGTTATTTAACAGGTAGTACTTCTAGCCTAGCTAGGGTCTTAACACAGATCATAGGGTTTATTCAGGCCCTGAGGCAACTAACTGGAACATTTCAGAGTTAGTGCCTTACCTGAAGCTCACACCACGCCACCTCCACAGTTGTTTCAGTGTCCAGGCCTTTGTAGACAGTCTTGAAAGAACCGCGTCCGATCTCAATGTCGAATTTGAGAAAACGGCCGTCAGGGGAGGTTCCCACTGCCTTGGTCTCGACCTCCTCAATGTCCTCCTGGACCTTCTTCTCAGCCTCCCGCTGCTCTGCCTCTGCCCGGGCCTTAGCTGCCCCCTTCTCCTCCTCCTCGCGCTTTTCCGTCGCACTGCTCTCTTCCGCCGCCTCCCCAGCTTTCCCCGGCGCCTCCAGGTCTGCCTCAGGCAGAGCAGAGGACGACGGCTCCCTCTCTACATCAGAGACTTCCAGCGTCGGCAGGCTTGGTTTTTCAGTAGCCTCGTCAGCACGGGCAACGCCACCGTCTCGTGACTGCTTCGCCTCCGCCTGGCCCACATCCTGGAAGGGCTCGAGGGCCAAACCGGGGGCAGGCCCTGTGCCTGCAGGGACGATGGCAGGCTGGCAGTCTGGCGGGGAGGTAAGGATGCAGGCCTTGCTGGGCAGGTCCAGGGCCGTGGCATTGGAGTCACAGATGACGCTGCGGCGGAAGAAGCGATGCTCGGCCGTCTTCAGGTCCCGCTCCATGGTGTGGCGCCGCATGCGCACTTCCGCGCCCACCTTTTCACCCACCAGTGAATCAGAGCTGGCACCATTGCTGCTCTTCGGAGGAGGAGGGGCCAGGAACTTCACAACCTTGTTGTTGGGGTTCTCCGACATTTTCTTGCGTGTGTTAGCGGTTATAGAGCTAATAAAAATATATAAATAAATTACTTTCAAACCTCAGCTTCAGACTTCAGATGTGAAGAATGCCTTTTTCCAAAGCAAACTCCTGAGCAACAAACTGCACAAAATTTGTAAGGAGCTCTGGAGTTGGTAGGACTGCCCCTTCCGTGTGTCACTCAGCAACGACAATTAGCGCTTTTACAGCGCACAGGGTCGGGGCCCAGAAGTGGGGGTGTTCTTTTATAAATGGAAAAGAACAAGATACTGTCACAGAAGAGCGAATTCTGACGCTGACACACAAGGACTGTCAAATCCACACCATCCATCCTGTACTGACGCGAAGACAGCCGTCATTGAGCATAAGAGACAACCAGGATTGAGCATAGGAGCTTCTTCTTGCTTTCTCTGTCACCGGGGATCCACATGGGGGCAATAAATCTGAAAACGGGTCCAGATTCACTGAAAAAAAGTAAGGGGGAAAAAAGACAGATTCAAAGTCATGCTATAACCCAGATTGCCATTTTCACCCCGGTGAAGTAATGTGTAATTCAGTGGCTTGACATGTTGCTTTCGCACAGGAAGAGAGCGGGAAATGAGTTTCAATGGCCTGGAAGTGATTCCTTGGCAGCAACAGAGACCCAGATCAAAAACTCATCAGCCAACAATAATCCTTAGAGAAACCGGGGATTTAAAAAGTGTCTGTAAACGAAGACTAAAGGAGGATACGTTGCAACGTAGTACCGTAGATCGTTTTTTTTTTTTTAAAGACACATACATGCGTTAAAAAAAGCGTTTCAACTGTCAGTAAAAGTGTTCAAAACATGGCATAAGAATGCAAAAATAGCCAAAATCTATGCCAGAAAAAACTGGATGTACAACATAACGCGGAACCGATAAGTTCTCAAACGACATTACTAATGTCAACTCCTGTCCTGGCTTTCATGTAAAAACACGCACAACCAGAGTAATCCCACATTGTCTGTTGCATCCACAAAATATTCCTATATTTTGGATTATCTCTTTATACATTAAACTTCTCTGTATCCAACACCGGTTTGGCAAGTCAGTGTTTTTCGGTTAAGGCATAATTAAGCAACGTAATTTTAAAAAAATTAAGCATTCGTACTAAAAATGCGCTATTAACGCAGTTACTATCCGTCGCCGCGAACACACGCTTACGCGAACTTGATTTCGACTCGTATTCTCAACCATCTGTAAATAAAGAAAACTAAAGCATAAAGTTAACTAACTTGGATAAAAAAGAAAACCATTGACTGGTCAAAGCTGGTTTATTTCTTGCTACGGTTCGTCGCTTTAGTCACACAAAGGAAGTTTATCAGTGTTGCTCTGGACAATTCGAATAAATAGGAACTAGTTAATACCCTATTCTAGCTACAGGTCAGCTATGCTAGCTGCCCAGATAAAGTACTAGAACTATTCGAAACGCCGTCTCGGTGTATCTTAAAATCAGCCCAGCAAAAAAATAAAATAAAAAATCTACAGTAATCGATAAGTCAAAATCAAAAGGAAAACAAACGGTAACTAGCATTGGATAAAACCAGAGAAGAGATAATCAAAGCATGGGTTACAGTCGCAATGATTAATAATCAAAATCGTTTGCACTAAAAGTAACCCAGAATATATTGCAACAACTTGTTTGTGACGACCGTCAAAATCAAATGAATTTGCCTGACAGCTACATTAAAACCACTTACTTCAATATTAAATTTTCCAAAGAATAAGTTTTCGCCCCGCATTACCCTTAGTTAACTATGTAAAAAATGGTAGTGCGTTAACAGGCTGTCACATTGTTAGCAAGCTAAACTATTTATTTACTTTACAGCAACTGTTCGTAAATTAAAGTTAACTGCTTACAGCAAAATCTAACGTTACATTTCGTGTGGCCATTTTCCTTCACTTATGAATGGCAGGAAACATTTGGGCCTCCTTAGCACAAATAAATGCTATTTATTGACTCCTATGGTCACGCTTGAGCTTCCTAAATGTGCCAAATGGCTCGATAGTTAACTAAATTATTAAAAGCTCGGTTTGCAACCTAGCACAAAGTTATACATCCCATAGCGACGATACTTGCATTTGATACGTTTAATTACGTTAAAAACTACTGCTGGAAAAGGCAGTTTTATTTTGAATGTAAAACAATACCTTGCTACTCCTTTCGTTAGTTCCCTGATGTTACCGCTGCAAGAGATCGGAAACGGTGATATATGCTCTTCTACAGTCCTGTTGACTTCGATCCTTCTTCCATTCTGAATTTGCTACTTTAACAACATCGATGTTCAAAATTAAAATGCATAACAAATCATCAGAGGTTCGCCCCCTTTTGCTCGTGCCGGTTAGTCCAAGATTCGAAGATGAGCCTTCTTTGTTTTCCCTACAACGCACAGCAAATGACAGTTCCGAGCTTCCATTTGTACAATTTCTTCTTAGGTACGCAATTTTATCTATTTATATCAGTAGCAATGTTGGTCCATCCATATACAGTTGCAAGAACCAAGGCACCAGCCCGACACGTTTGTTGTGGCGCCGGCTCAGTAATGTCTTCCAAATGAATAACTGTTTCACTGCCGCCAGGCCTCACTTCACAGGCCTGGGAAGTCCGCCTCCTTCCGCGCTGCGGACGATACAAATCTGTCACGCCGTCAAGAGATGGCTAGTTAGGAGAACGACGGAGGTTGTGGTGATTGGATGGGATGGTGTCTTTATAATTTAAAAAAACAACAACAACAGGGTAGCGAAGACCCCTACTATTATTGTTTTTTAATCCAGCGCGTCTCATGTACAGTACCCATAGTTTTTAATGATTTATTAGCTTGCTAGCTAGCTATTCGGCACCGCATCACTAATGCACTGTCATTCCGGTTCCTTTCCCGTGACAGCCACTAAGAAATAAATAAAACGCTTTAATAAAAAACTATATCTGTTTTAAACTTGTTCTGACAATTAACTAGCAAGCAATATCCACCGCTACAACTAGTCAGCGCAAGCAAGAGCAAATTACTTTTTGTTTTTAGTTCGCTAGTTAGCTAGCTACGCCAGCTGAACTCCTCTAACAACTAAATGAAAACAAAAATATTACATTAGCTTACATCCTTCCTTCAGTAAATATCCCATATATGTGATTTATTATTCATATCTTTAATTGGGAAGCAATTCCAACTACACGTATACGTTATCTCTCTTCATTTCTACTATATATGACTAAATGGCGACTTCACCTATAAACCGACAGAACCTCCCCCTCCCGTAGTCCAGATGTAAGGGTGAAATTCTTTACAACGCCTGCGCATGATCAGGATGAGATCATTTCAAAATGTAGTCTTCCTTTGAGAAGACAAAAGCTTGCTCCGTTGTTACTACAATTCCCAAACTCCAACGTAAAAGCCCCGCGATGAGGCGAAGCATTTTTTAACTGACAATAATTTGCGCAGACGTACGTTTGACGCTTTTATTTCGATTGGCCTTGATCTTCCATGTGACCTATCAAAAAACAATTCGAACAAAGAAAAGCGTGAACGTTAAAAAAAGCTCAAATTGTCTTTATTTGTGTTTATATGGAAATATTATTTATGTTTTAGTTGATTATGATTTTTTATTGGTGCAATTAGCTCCATAGTACATTTGATAAGAAAATACCTCACATCAGTTGTAACAGATTATATAAAATCAATAAATTATATAAAAGTTTTATTGAAAAGAAAATATTTTAAATTATTTTCTTCTTTTAAGTTTTAGAATAAAGTGAAAGGTTGCCTTCTGTCATTTACAGCTTTTTGTTTTTGCGTCTTCACTGAGATTGTTGCCATCATGACGTAATGCTGAAGCCTTTCTTTTATTTATGATAATCAAAAACAGAATATGAGATTTCCATAATGATTGCTAACAACAAACTCCCAGGATCCTTTAATCAAGTCAATCCCACGTACTGGCTGTCCATGTCCTCTTTAGAAAACAATTATGAGCGCAGGCCTCTAATGCAACATTTTCTTGCCCTGGATATTTTGACCTCACTCAGACAACACATGCGATCACTTATTATCAAATCCACAAACACCCAAAGTGGTTACCAAACATGCACCGACCTGTAAGCCTTGCATAACCACCCTTTACCTGTAATTCTCCTCATACACTCTTCTGCATTGCATGTTCAGCAACAGGCTTGCCAGCTATTGGAAGCATTCTGCACTGTCAAACTACAGAGAGTCTCCTCAGCACTACCGGGCCTTGCAGAAAGGAGGAAGACTAGCATAAGAAGCCTGTATAAGGCTTTCCCTCTCAGCACCTTTGCACAGGAGCGACATTCTTTTCTATCCACTGACAATGGTGGACCTCAGGTCTTGTGTGGTGTGATCAAAAAGCCTGCAAGACTACGCTCTACCATGAAAAAGCGGGCCTTGATCAGGAGTGCAATAACATGCAGATAATGCTACGTACTCCTACATCAACGGCAGCTGTTATAAACAACCTAATGTGTGTGAGGAAAGTTAAATGTGGTGCAGTTTACTCTTTGGCAATGAGCAATTGCTGCATTTAGTGCTGGAATCTCCACTACAGGAAGGGAAGATTTTCTGAAAAAGAAACCAAGAACAAAATTTACTGACATGAAAAATATTGAACGTCAGTGGATTTAGTTCTTTATCTTCAGGAAGGTTTGCTCTACATGTCATAACTGATGGAGACCGAACTCCTTGTGAAGGCTCTTAGCTTAACCACATATTTCCTGTTAGCATTTATTTCGGCAGGAAACGAAAGCTGGCAGGGAGCTGTGTAAAAAAATGGCTACCACCGAACAGCCGCAGTGAAAATCTTGACAGCTTTTGACTCATGTCTGACGCTCACTGTTGTACTGAGAGTACAGCATAAAACCTTTTTAAAATGTCAGTTTTATCATAAATTTATGGATCAGTGGAGTCACTTTTGATTTAAAAATCAGAAATCTTACATGTGGGCTTCACATTGCCCTGCCTCCAAGCTTGTTGTCATCTTTTTAGTGTATAGGGGGGAAACCTTTTCAATCTAAATTGAAAACAACTCTTGTCGAAATGTAGACTGCTCAACGTTCTGTTCTGCTCTTTGGGCAGACTGCCTTCTCTCCCCTCTCTTTTTGAAACTGTGGAGTAAAGCCCTTCGATATAATGGAAGAATTTCTTGGTTGACGGATCAATTCAGTCATGCAAAAAGGTCAGATATCGTTGGCAACAGTTATTTTTCCATTCATGGGGACGGTTGGAGCCTTGCCCACACCATGAGATCAGTTGTCAGAGAGAAGTCCTAAGGTGTTTCCATCCTTCAGAAGACCAAAATTCACACTGGACAATTTTCTTTCTTTTTTCATCCTGGTCCAGAGGGAGCTGCTTACGGTTTATCGGATTATGTGAACTGTAATTTTACTGATGTAATAATGGAATCTGGCATAGGCTAAAAATAACTGACATTAAAATGTACCTGATATGAATTTGTAAGGACGCACATTATCTTGATTTGATTAAAACAAAACATAAAAATGCACCACGCACATCCGTTTATACATAAAGGCATGTTGTGGTATTTAAAAACACTACAACACAAAGCTTAAATGAGGTTGTAGGAATCCGCGGTCAGTTTTCCAAACCTAAAGATTCAGCTCAGCTTCGGAAGAACAGCTCTCAGCCAGGGATAGACAAACGTGACCCTGAGAGTGACTAAGACAAAAATGCGAAACTATTTCGCACACAGACAATTACCGGTAATCGGTTCTAAGAGGCCTGATCTCCTCCTTGCTATGGGAAGTATGAGAAGTTCACAGATCTTCAAGGAGACGCTTCCCACCCTCTGTACACACTCACAACTCACAACCCCCCACCCCCACCCCCTGGACTGCTTCACACAAACCCTGCAGGGAGAAACCGTCTGTGTTGGATTTAAACCTAGCATGTGGCATGAGAATGTAACAGGGCTTTTTCGAACATGACTTAAGTGTGGGATCCAGTTTCTCTCGCTCTCTTCCCGTCAGCCTGAGCCGTGTTCGTCCTCTGAGTTTGGCTCTCTCATATGACACAGACTGTTCAGGTTTAACACAATTGCTATGTAGTGAGACCCTTGACCTACTTCGGAAACAATATAGTCAAGATTGTGCATCACTTTAGATCAAATAATCTCCTACTTTCTTGCTTAAGTGGGAATTGTTCTCTGTATCTTGAATGTTAAAAGCTGGCTTTACATACTGTCAGCCAATTACGGTCCTACTGGTTAACAGGGACTGTTTAAAACTTGGTATGGGGGCATTGCCACTGAAATCTACAGACTACTCTGATAAAGACACAAAAAAATGCCAGGAAATGTAGCCCAGGGGAGATAGCAAGGATTGCCCTCACGCTGTGCTCCGAGTGGTGATCTATAAATTGTGAGAAAAAGGCATTATGCATGAAAAATTATTTATGTTATAACATCTTTACATGGAGACATGGTAGCAATCACCAGATACTGTGATGATGCAGAATGCAAGTGCGGAGTTTACAAACAGTTGGAAGTATAATGAGGAAGAGTCTTTTTTTGCTGACAAGCTCTTCAATTGGAATCTTAGTTTGTAATTTGAGATCAGGCTCAAAATGCGTTGAAGAAACACTGCTGTCCGGCCATGGTGCAGGGACTCATTCCACCACTAGGAGTCATTAAAGAGGCCTTATTAAATGAATGATAAGTTTTAAGCTTTTTTGGCGGAGTGTCATTATTTTATGTTGGAATATATCTGCATTCCTGTTGCCACATACGGCGATAACTGATTGAAACTGATTAGTGAGTTTTAGTGGCTGTGCTAATTTGACTAACAAGGCTATGAACGTGACATTTCTGAGTTAGCAACTGAGTAGAGATGAACGACAAAGAATGGTAACAAGTTTTCCAAACCGGTTTATTGTATTATCTGGAAATGACCGTAGTTTGCCTCCGTTGATGTGACTCTCTAGCTGCTCTATCTTTATGTATTTTAGCCTCACGATGCAAGAATCCAGCAAGGCACTGTATGAAACACAAACTAAAAAGAAAAAGTCTTATAAGGGGAAAAAAAAGTAATGGCGAGTTATAAATCATTCCCTTCTCCGAACAGGACGAATCTGTGCTGTATCGTACAAAGTGGTTGGATATAATGTCTCGTCATGACGTTTCACCTTAGAGCGCTCTTATAAATTCCTAAAGTTATCTCAGCTTATTTTTATGATTATTATTTGGTTCCAACTTATGGGAGTAGTTTTTGTTCCGTAAAAAGTGTGTCAGCCACGAACTAAGCACTTGACAATTGTCTGTTTTCTCGAGCTGTCAAGACGCTACCCTGCCCCCGCTTGACTATAAAAAGTTGAATGGATCAAGAGCAAAGTTGTGCAGACTACTGCCTTGCAACACAACACAAAGAACAGAGAAAAGAAAATTTTAAATGATTGATAGCTTTGCTCCAGGGCACCCCTGTGGTTCAGCTGTGCTTGTAAGCCACCACAGATATTTTACAAAGTGGGGAGGGGACTGGGCATTGAAAAATGCTGCCACGACACCAGTACTTCTGGTGATGACAGTAGCAGCCATGACACAGAACTGCTCATAAGCTCTCTTTGTGGAACGAAGTGACTGGCGCTGCCTGGTCCTTCTCTGCAGAACGAAGACGTCACCCCCTGTGCCGCTGGGCTCAAACTGCAGCTTCAGTACTTTGACATAGTGTTGCTAAAATGCCAGCTATGCTATTTGACTGGAATTTTAAGCCCCGAAATAACCAATACGTAATTACTTTTGTATGTTCTTGCTGTTGTATTTTTTTAGGAATCAGTCGGCATTTTCTTAAGTGGGAATGCTGTGGACTTTTCACTTTAAACCGCTTACAAACAAAGCCCTGGCTCACATACCTTCGCAAGAGGACTGCGGTTGATAGTCTTCTTTACGAGAATTGTCCCATCTAATCTTCAGTTCAGATACTTTGGCTTTGTGCTAAAAATATCTTTTTAAAGATCTTTTTAAAAATAAAAAAGCTCTTATATATAATCCCTTGTACATAACAACTTAAAGCCCTTGCCAGTAGTTATCGTTAGTTTCATTTTTTTGAAAGTCACCACCATCAGGATTACATGGCAAGACAAAAGGCATGCCTTTTCTCAGGAGAAAAGATGGTTTAGCTGGCATGTAGGTCGACAGGAGGTCAAACCTGAGTGTCAGTCTGAAGCTGAAGCATAGGAGCAAAGAAGAGCGCACCATGCACGCACCATCGCCATGACCACCTGGTAACACTTGATCGCTACGGCAACACCGGCGTACCTGTAGACTGTGTTCCTTTTCCTCTTGGACTTTCAGTGGGTGGCGTAAACATACTTTAATTACACAAACCGCCGCCATGGTTTAGACAATGACCTTCCCGTGACCTCAACCTGACACTGAACACCTACCATCAGCACCCTCGTTCCTTCGGCTACAAAACTTCAAGGCGCTAAGATAATGCCTTGTGAAGTAGGCCAGACACTGCTTATCTGAAAAATATCTGCAGCCCGACAATATAAGTTTTTACACGGGTCACATAACCTGTGCACCCTGTGTGTGTCATAAACTTTAGTGTGACTGTGGAGCAATTATTTTAAAAGCAGGACAGACATAATGCGAGTTACCACGGGAATGCTACAGACAGCGAATAAACAGGTTTATCTGCTACAGAATAAAACTGTTTTCCCACTGGTGAACTCCTGAATTCATTAACTTGGGGTTGCTGAGAGCAGGTCCAGCTGAGGCGAACCAATGTCCCTAAAAAAAGTTACTGTGCATTCAAATTTAAATGGGGAACCAAGCAACCAAATCAAACAGACCAAGTGACCACATGTGAATTTGACCCATAGAAAGGCTGTGTCCGTAACCCTAGTAAACACATAGAGGGTTTTTACTTTAGGACACAAATCTGAATGTGAGCATTATGCCCAATGTGGGATTCCACAACGGAACACAGTGAGCTTATTTGACTGGTTTACCATTGGCCTAAAAGACCTCTGTTTTGTTGCTTTAAAAAAAATAAAAAAAGTTTCACTATTCGTATATGTCCAAACGCAGCTGAGACAGACAACATCAGAGCAGCGAAAAAGTAATGAATAACACACTTGTTTGTCTGACCAGCCTTCCCTCTTGCCCCGAATTTATCCAAAAGCTTCTGCCAACATTTCATACTTTCTCCCTTGCTCAGTCTGCCACTGGCTAACTTCTTTGCACGGCAGAAGGGGAGACAAGCGAGCACACACAGGATCCCGCAGCTACCGTCCACCATGCCTGCGACAAGGGGACGCACTGACTTGCAGGTAGGCAAAAACATTTTAAAAATGAGGTGAATGAGGTGTTTGTGGCTTAACCAAGGAGAATTTCTCTCGCCCTCTCTCTCTCTCTCTCTCTCACTCTCGCTCTCTCTCTCTGTCTGTCCACATCTTCCTCTTCTGTAGCCCTCTCTGTTTGCTTCGACACTCCGGTGCAGTATTTTCCATGTGTTTGCGAGGGGATGATCAGAGAGCGAAGAGATGTAACTGTGTTTCCCAACCCCCACCCCAGGGGTTTGTGTGTGCGAGGGGGTGAAATCACCTCTCCCCGCATCCATCAAATATCAGTTAGTGATGGTCTGCAAAGAAAAGCAGGAGCCTTAATGTACCCAGAGATCAACAAGGCACGCACTTACGAACCAATTAAAAGAGCCGCAGGGATTGTCGCAGCTTCCCGATAGATTGTTGCATGGCAAGGATGGTGCATTCAGTAATGAGGGGGGGGGGGCTTAATGAGATCCCCATTGGTGCTCTCTGGGTAAACGTTGAGGACTTGCTAGATATATTTTTACATTATATTTAAAATATATTTTATATATTTTAACATAGCTTCTTCTGTAGCAACTGCATGTTCCAGGCAGTTATTTTTAGGTCTTACCATAGAGGACCAAATTAACCCATGACCAGCGCCAGTTCTAAAGAGGAGGGTTTTGGCTCTAAATTCCAGATGCTCTGCAGTTCGCTTTCTTGCTGAGGCAGAATAGTTTCGCTACATTTTTGCACATGACAGAACAGAAAGGGAACATACGGGCAGAATTAAAAGTGCGAGGAATGTAGTTTCAAGGCTCTCCTTCTCTCTGTTTTGATCTTATTCTGTGAAACTCTGCTGGAAGAACCTATGAAGTCACTGCAGAACCAGAACCTTGTCGCGTTTAAGGAACCCTTCACGGGTGCGGTACCTCCCAACCATGACATTCAGTCAATCCCAGCTGATCCCAATCAGCCACTCCTTTCCTGGGCTCCATGGCTCAGCCACACGGTGCAGTATCAGTTAATAAGCACCTGTGTAAACACATTCAGCAAAAACGTACAGGGGTCTGAATATTGCAGAGCTGACAAGGGAATTGTTGAGAGGCGATGATGTTCAATCAGTGTGTTCTCGGCAAGGCAACCATCTCTCAAGTCAGGTATTTACTCACGCAGTCAACACAATGTCCTGTCATGCTGCCCGTTCTCCGCTCCCCTCGCTTCATGCTGGGTCCACCATCTTCAACTCCGTCCAGTAACGCATCCACAGCTGGGCACGGCTGAAACATTCCGAGACTGTGCGTGAAATACGGAGCCGTAGCGGGGGCTTCTGGGAACACGGCCTGACCGTTCTGCCACCCGGGCGATCTCCACCCCACCCGGCTTGGCACCCTGGTGCTAGCCCCTGACTCACCTCTCGCCCAGCTGCACTCATCTGCCTGGGCGCTCGCGTCGGCGGGTACGATCCGGTTTCGGCAAGGCCCGTCCAGTGAGGGCCGATCAGTGCTGAAAGAGGCAACCTGAGAACTTTGGTGTGTTTCATTGTGCTAGCCCTACTGGAGAGGCTTCTGTTTTTCTCCTGGGATGCAGCATGTATGGATTTCTTTGACCTTTCCACTGGACCCTACCCAACATAAGCCCGCTTAGACGACGTGCGGCCATTCTCCCTGTGTCCAGGAGGAAATGACTGAGGAAATGAACGCTTCCAGATGTGCTCCGAAAAGCAGATTTGTACAATCATATTGTTGTACATTACAGAAAGGTTGCTGAGAATCATATGTGGGGTTCAGAACAGTTTTTAACGAGTAAACATCAATCTCGTAGCAAAAATACAATAATGGGCTGGTTTCCCATCTCTTCCTCTAATGACAAACACGTGTCTTGAATCTACTGGTAATAAACGCAGACTTTCATCAGCCATGAAATAATGTCAGATGAAAGCATCCTGAAATAGAAGGCTCTGCATTAACATTAAGTCATCTAGTCATGAAAAAGTTAATTGGAAACTGGGAGCCGGCGGTTCCGTGTAACGTTATCTGATGGAATGATCATGACGAAAGAGTGATGTTGGACTCCCATGACAATGGATCTGGGCATGAGGCCAGGCTTTTCACACACCGCTCCAAAACCCTAGAGACTTTCCCTCGGGGGAGAACGTGACCCTGTTTCCATATGCACGGTATAATGCAAGTTTCACCCAAGTGAAAGTCACCCACGGGTGAAGGCTCTGACATCTGGTTAAAAACCGCTGCACATCTGCGCGCTCTTGCTTTCCTGGTTCCTATTGTCTGATCCACATCTCAGTGTTGCTGGCTGAAGCTGCAGTTCGTAAGCCTCACTATATCCAGAGGGCCCAAAGGGGTGATCAGCTGACCTCCTCCTGTGAATTCCACCAATTGGGTGGCCATGCTCCCTGAACCTTTATTCGGACAACCATGAAATAAAATGCCACAGGCAGTTTCAGATATAATTACACAGATAAAATAAACATTTTCATGCATTATATACTTGGAGCACATGCCAAGAATAATACGTTGTATGTCAGTACAAACAGGATAAAAAATATCTTAAAAGTATAACAGAGATACGTAACATTATTTAAAAAAATGGATAGATATTTGTAAAAAGGTGACAAACCTCCAAAATCAAGTAATTTCTATTTATGTATTTCAAAAACTGAAAGGAATGACTTAAATGAATATGCAAAAAAACAATTCATTCAATTTTTCAGATGCTTCATTGTTCCAACAATTAGTTAAATTAAATCCACTGCAACTGCATTGGTCATTCTCTTTTCTAATTTGGTACGGCTGCATTAGTTCAATTTGATGCTGAAAATTAATCTCATGGGGAAATAACATGTGGGGAAACCACAATGACAACAGAACTACTACACTGAGCTGCAGAAATAAATTAGAAGTGAATGCACTAAATGCAGTGAAAAACTGTGCAATCTAAATATAAAAAAACCATTTTACAGAGCATGGTGCCACCTTGATGTCTGTCTATTGCAAGCTCAGAAGAAGTCCATGGGAGGGGTATAGGATGCTGGGATGGCTCCTTGGTGCCCATTTCTGAGTCTGTCTAGGCCAAACAGGTGTCGCGGTGCATCGAGGGGCTGTGCTCAGATCAGCGCTGCGTCACCAGACCGGGTGAGGTGACGGGGATCCAGCAGCAGGGATAACCGCCATTGCCGTGGAACTGAATCGGCTGTCGCCATAGTAATTATTGGTTTTGAAGCGGGAGCACTCTCCTGGCTGGCGGTGGGCCTCTGGCGGGTGATATAGGTATCTGTTTTCAGTCGCCTGAGCTGGAAACAGACACCTATATCTTGGATGAGGGGGTGGTCGTGGGTGAGATATGCGACCAGGCTCGTAGCTGTTAGAGTGAGCCCGTATTTCAACCTGAGTACCACTCAGAGTGCCCCTTGGTGTTGAAAGCCCTGACGTGCTTCCTGTACCTTCGCACCCACAGAACGCGTTGCACCAGTCTGACAAGTGGAAAATAACAGCAAAGCGAAGTGCAGGTTTCACATGTGATAACCCAGCTCCAAGAGGAGAGTTACAAAGAAACCACAAAAAAGTGGCCTTTTTTGCAAGGTAAGATCGCAAAAGCTTTTTAACTGCGAAAGAGAAACGCAGGTATGATTTCCTCATCAGCTTTTTGTGGCCCGTTTACTTTTAAAGCACAAGATATTTTCGACATGGACCCCGTGAAGAATTCATATTTCGCATCTCTTCTGCTTCAGCGACATGGATGATGATCGCTTGCCTTTCTCTCGTCACATGAGCTCTACGACTTGCCAGAGCTGAGGGGCATCTTCTGAGCGTACAGAAGGAAACAAACAAAAAACTTCTCAATGTTCTCGCTTCCCTGCAAACAATTTAGCTCTGTCCTACAACAGAAGCTGTTAGCTTGCTTTAGAAAAACGCAACAAAGTTCAGCCTTCAAAACAAATGTTAAATCAAGGATTTCTTTCTTTCAATGCAGTGCGTTACAAGCCGTCACTGTTACTCACCTATCTACCCGTCTCGGAAAACCTTGGAACGCGTGACACGACTGTCGTGAACTCTTCTGAAGACACTCCAACTTGAACGACTTTTATTGGCCAGAATTAGAGAACCACCCAATAAAAAAACAACTTGATTGTTTGCACAGGTTTCCAACATTACAGCATATAAAATGTGAGTGATAGCACCTGAACTCTTCAAACATTATTTTATTATTTCCAGTGTTTGCCGTTAGATTAATCTAAGTCTAACACTGGAACTGCAAGACAACTGAAAGTACGGCCATCCTTCATCAACCAAGTTAACTTCCGAAACATTCATTCAAGGGTTTGCAACTTGGCGTGTCGTTTTCTTCCAACTTTGGCACAGGGGTCAAACCGTAGCGCCCCTTTGTTACATTACAGCTGGGGCTGTGTTCAGTTTCATTGGAGGGGTCTCAGAAGGGGTCACTGCAGTCATGGCCGCCGCGAATGTGCTCAGAGAGTGCAGCTGGAGCTTGTGAGGTTCCGATTGGCAAACGGTTATCCTATGGCCTATTGGTGAATATAATTCAGGTGAATTATGTCTCCCTGTCAGAACATCAGGAATGCAGTACATACCAATTGCCCCAAGTGCTTGGGAACAAATGCTTCGGTTCACCACTTTAGAGAGCCAAAATAGAGGTAAATTCATGCAGCACGCTTTCCGTTCCCCATCTGTTTAAAACGGTATCACACTCTGTTATGATTCAAGAGCGGCGCAGACATGGAGATCCAACAAGGACCAGCCTCGTTCCCTCATTTATTGTGACTGACTCTCAGAATTGCCACGCAGCTAACAAATAACATTGTTGCCATAAAAAGGTACTGCAAAATATTTCGGCACTGTTGATGCACCGTCGTGCAGACATAACACATTCCTGAACCTTTATATTCAAGGTTGCTTAGCTCCGATTAGAACTTTGACCGCAGTTGACGGCATTGTTGAAAATTACCCAAAGACAAGAGAAGGTCACAGCTGCATTGACAACTGTTAGGTCATCTTATGTTTTATATATATATGTATGTAGGAGGATATCCTCAGCGTATCACAGGAAATGGACAACTAGGAAGCTGTATCCCACTGTTTCTTTAGTGCTCATCTTGTGACCCTGGGCTCACACTTTGCCAAAAGGAACAGATCACCAGAGTTGGCCGACGAGATCAGACACTCGCAAACGTGCAAGCATGCACACACAGACATGCACACACACTCGCAAACGT
>JAOVYW010046177.1:0-14287 GCA_025775045.1 Hiodon tergisus
ATATAGTTATTTCAGTTAATTGTTGCCTAAAAACGTGTACAAGTGTTTCCTCTAAAACTGCAATATTAGGCATTATAAATGAGTATATCCTTTTTATTAAATTTGTCTTTGGTATAGACCCTGATATGTGTGATATTATTATACTTATTCTAGAATAATGACTTCTGAGCCATTAGGTAGCCTGACAAGACGCTTGACAACAATTATTAATAATGTACATTACTCATTTAAAGATTTTTTAGGGGTGAAACCTGCCATGGATTTTAACGGATTTTCAACAAACAAATTTTTCCCCATCTGCCAGAGTTACTGTTATGAGAGGCCAAGGTTATTCCACTGTGTGGCTTCTTTGACATAAATGACACTACTGTTTAACTCTTACGGTTTTGTTTTTGATTTTCTCATCTGCCTCATCTGTTTTAAACCATTACAATTAGGGTTTGCGATTTAAGTGCAATACCTAAATGTAGTAAGATATTTGCTCAGTTGTTTAATGCTGTTAAACCAAATTCAGAGTTGAGATCATAATAATGTTAAACCAGTTCAGAGTTTACATCATATCTGACTAATTTGAGGTTAACCATATAATATAGCATCACTGCTCCGAAACTAATGATTATCCTGACTTCTTGTCTTGGGAGTTCTAGTGAGTCCATTCCTCTCCTGTAACATACACTTCAGTGCCATACTATGTAAATTCCATACATTGAAGGGTGTGCCGCTAGAAACCACTTGTTAACCACAGGAGAACATTTTTTTTTTCACTCTGTTTGTTAATCGGCAGAGTGGTCGATAATAACCCCCGCAAGCAGAAAAGTTCAGATTAAACACAAAACTTCACACTGCAGCCAGCGTTGTCTGCAGAACCGGAAAACAAGGGCCAGCCTCTTGCCTCTGTGGAGCCTGAGTGATAATTCATAGCAGATTTTCATCTCTCTCTCTCTCTCCTCTCTCTAACAGAGTGTCTACCGCAGAAACGGAATGACTTTTTTGGCCTGCTGAATGGAGTGACGGCAGAAAGCAGAAGAGTTCCCCCAGTGCAGAAAAAAAACAAGATTTCTTCTTTATCCCTCCATCAGCCAGAAGAGAGATGTGTGGTGACCAGCCCCCCAGCTCCCCATTTGTTTTCTCCTATTCTTCTTTGCCTGTTTGCCTCTTGTTTATTATCAGTAACATTTGGTTAATTAAGGAAGGAAGTCTCTGTGTCCTGCGTAGGTCGACAGGAATGTGGATTCCATGATTTCTTCAGTTCTAAAAAGCTATGTTAATTTAGAAGATGCATTTTGCGGTGTGAAAATAAGACTGAGAAGAGCTCAGTTATTTAGACCATTAACATTTATGTAGCAAAAGTTTCTGTTTAATTTTACACAGTTAACATTCATCTGAACATGATGTTGAGATCCCTTGAACATATTCTGAGGCAGTACTTCATGTTAAATTTACAAATAATATGGTTACTCTACTGCAGTGTTTTGACCTCTTTATTGTTGGGTTTGTGCTATTCTAGAATAGACTACAGCTGTGAAAATGCATATGATTTCTTACTTTAGTTGTACATGTTTTGTGTTATCGATTGTTTAGAAGATTATTGCATAATAAATACTTTTTCTTATTAACTTTTTTTTACTGTCCTTGTTATCTTATAAAAGCATGGTAACTGCTCATGACACTCAAAATATTGGAATCTTTCTAAATAATATATATTGCATGTAAGTGTACACATTTATTAACACTTATTACATTATTATTACATTATTACCTGGTAACTTTTTAAAATTTAAACTTCAGACTCGTTACCAAGCAACAGATTCTCCCTAAGATCTATTCATTATGGGTTTCTGCTGGGTTCAGTTCTTTGACTTGTTATTTTCTATGTGAGGTTTTATGTTGGGCTTATTTAAGGTCACAAAATAAATAAAATACGTTTCCTCTCTACACACAACGGCTTGAGACAGTTTTCTTTTTTCTTCTTTTTTTTTTACCAGGGGTTAACATTGTCACTTTTTAAAAGTCAGGAATTCATTTTCTTTTTAAATTTGATTATTCATTTTTGGCCGTTGCTGTATACTGTTTTGAGGCCCGTTGATCAGGGGTTCTCTTTTGATGTCTCTGGACCACTTTTCAAATGCAAAAAAATGGAATTAAGAAATTAATTCAAAGGAATGGCTTTTAATGTGTAAAAGTTATTTTTCTAATAATTTTCAGAAACAAACAAATTGCAGTTATTTCATTTTCAACCAAGCCTTTTTAAACAAAAGTGTAATAGTTTTTAAAATTTCTTAATTAAGATGTTGCACCATTGTTATTGGTGCTGCTTTCAATTGTTGAACACCCTGTTTAAAAAAAAAATGTGACAAGGACTTTCACATTTCACTTTTGCATTGCAAATAATTGAAAACTTATTTTTATAGTTTTTCGACTCCGCAGAAATAGTGTTCTGTAATGCTTTTTATCACCTGTCTATGCAATCAGAGCCTTTACCTGGTATTCTGCATCTGCAGTCTTCAAATTGTCACCTGCAGAAGTCGATCCACCTGCAGGATTGTCGTGCTTTTTTCTTCCCGAATTTTCTTAATTTTTTTGTTGAAGCATTCAGCTGGCTTACCTATAAACCCGAGTTTCAAAGTGCCCACAAAGATTGGCACAGCATAGAGCTGCAGCCATGGCTCCTCCTCATTCCCACGCCCGTGTGTGTCCAATGTCTACATGTGTCACGGTGTTTGACAACTTCCGTTTAAATTGTTTTGTTTACTTTATACGGTCGCGTGGTTCGTTCTCACCTGCAGCTTTTCTCTTTGAAGAGCTCGTCTGAATTCACTGCTGCATTTTAAGGACAGATCATCCGTCAGTCGATTTATTAGTCCGCTTTATTACGTTATTTACGCAACAGATATTGTTTCCTATGGATGCGTAAATCTGTGTCAGATTTGTATTCTAGACCACTGAAGACCGCAGTGGGGGTGTGTTTCCATACTTATGACCATTCCCGCTATTTTGTGTAGTAATAATTTAAACTAAAACTGAACTTGAATTCAAAAAGTGATGCTTTTGCAAGTGGGAAATTTTTGTGGACAGTCACAGACCCAATGTTCAGTGACAGCGTGTGCCCTAAGCCTTCCTACTTATGATTGGTATTTCCAAACACTGTGCAACGTTTCAGGGCATAAACTAACATTTTGAAGAAAATGTGTATGCGATTGTCGATGAGGAAGAGGCCTGGGATACAAATGGGCTCTGTTCAATGAATAGTCATATAGCAGAATAAATATAACTAAACGTTAACTTGTGTATTATTACGTGCAGAATTTTCGAATAGGTCTGGTTATATAGATGTGTTAATGTTACATAGCGCCAATTTATTAATATAGAACCTAGCAGTCATATTTATTTAAAATTTTTTCGAATGTCATTGACTTCAAATAGGACTTCTTTTTTTATTCCAAATCCAACATTTGGCGCCATCCAGGAAAATATATCCTGTATTATCCGAAACCTGAAACATTTACAAATCAACCGCAAGTTAAGTCAAGTAATACCCTTTATTTAAACTCAATAAAGCATGGCAGACATCGCATATTTTCTCTTCCATTGAACGTAAAATGTGGTGCGAATTAAACAACTGTTTATTATTCTTCAACGCTGCCAGGGCACAGATTATTTTTGCTGCACAGAGACAATCATATTGGCTGCATTTAAATGCTTACTGTTTAACACTTTTCTCCGAACTGCACAGTGTTTCATGCCCTATCCAAAAGCACAATATAGAGGATCTTTGTTTTCTAAGAATATTCTCTTTGTTTTTCACGTAATGTCTGCTTCGCTGCAGTTTATGATGGAACTGTATGTACCTTTAGTGGTCTCTGCTCAAGGGTTGAAATGACTGACAAAGCACTTGATGTATGCTGACAGTAGTGAGGGATCGAAACAGAATTTTACGTCTTTGCCCAGTTGTAAGGACACCATAGTGTTCTCATCGTAGACCGAAGTTAACTGTTTGTTTTTTAAAACGTTGTTTTGTAATTTAATTGGCATTCTATATTGTAAATTAAAAATAGGTTAACTGTCCCTTTCGGTACCTGTCTGAATTTGATGTGGGAAGACTTCTGGAGAGACACGGTTTGGCTAGGGTCTTTGTGTCTTTAATGAATAAACAACCAAAGCCCGGCATAAAATTATGCTGCTATTTCAGAATCATGCAACAGCTAACTAGTTGGCAAACAGTACACATCTTATACAGAGCCTTCTTTATAAACAGTTATGCTCTTCTTTTGACATAGACATTTTTTTTCTTCATGTGAAAGAAATGGAGTGCTTTGCAACAAAGAGCTTGCTTTCTGTTTGGAAAGGGCGCAATTAAAATATAGACAGTGCGAGCAATAAAACTGGAGACAGATGCTGTCGTCCCGGGGCAAAGGAAAGAGGGCTGAAGTGAGTTTTCCTGATGCGTCGATTGCAGCGTGCTCTTTTCTGGCAGCAGGCGACATGTGATTTACAGAACATTTAGAGCAGTCAGGCACGTCCCCGATGTCCCGCAGTTAGATTGGGACACGCACGCACATACCACATATTTCATTCACAAAACATTCGCGTACAAAATAGCTTGCTGACAGTCACCCCTTATGGACATGGGAAACTCAAAATATAATTGTTTTTAATGAACGCATACCGAGAGCGAATTTGTGTGTACATTTATCCGCTTGGCAGATGGCCTTATCTCCAAAATATAAAATATAAGTGGACTTCAAACAGCAGATACAATCGCAATCAAGTACAAAATATTGCAATAAATATGGGAATACTTAATGTCTGTTAATGTTCGTGCTCGAATGTGTTACTATCATAATTTCTGATAGCTAAGGCATGTGGGCAGTGAGCAGCTGAGCCGAGAGGCATAGTTTTGCCTACGTTCCTGGAACCTTACTTTGTTGTCCCAAGATAAACACATTTATCCAAACCAAACGTAAACATTTCATACTGACGATGGGTGAGCTTTGTTTTTTGGGGCCAGCTAGATCCAGGGTTTGTTTAATAGAGTTTGTGTTGGAAGTTTCTTAAACTTTGAACTTTGATTTTCAGCCAAAAGTAAAAGAGAAAAGAAAAACAAAGTTTCATGATGCAGAGAATGCACATCTTTGCAAATTAATAAATTACCCTGAATTGGATAAGGGATTTCAGAAAATGAATACATTAACTTTTTAGCAATTTAGCTAGGCAGTTAACTTGTATATTCAACTAGATTGTTTGTGGTTGCTTGTTTATACTGTTTTGTACCTGTTGTCTTATAAATCTTCCTAATCATGATAAATACAATAATTTAAACTGATATTTCAGGTCCTGCACATCTGTTGGTCAGTATGTATCTTTTATTTAATCAAAAAAGGGCTTATTGGTATGGTTTAGAAAGCCGCAAGACCCACAGGGGCCAGTGTTATTCTGCTGTGTGTCATGCCCTGGCAACATCACAGCTATGCCAAATAGTCATGATATGACACCCTCTGGTGTCCTTGCTTTTAAATGAGTGGTATTAGCTGTTGAACAGTAAGTAGCAATAATATCGCAAAAAAAAAAATCAGCATACATTTATTCTAAATGTAGAATGTTCTAAATATTATATTGTTTTCCTTTTCCTTTTTTTGTTATGTGTTCTTTTTGAATAACGCTTACTCAGATTTGTTCCAATGAGGAAACCTGAAATTTAGTCATGGGATTACGTCTATAGGGATCCAATAAACCCAGTGAGTAATGAGTTGAGGTTTTCCCGTTAAATTCTTTATTAGGTTCTGCTCAATGCATCCCCTCACCGTTACCCAATCTGTGAAAGAAAACACTGGGGAACAGCCCTTATTGGGGCCGAGGGTTTGGGTAGCACTGAGCGGACAGGCCCGATGTTGAATACTGGCAAACTGAGGATACATTTTTATGAATGATTAAAAAAAAAAAAAACTAATTATCTCATTGTCAAATTTCAAATCTATAAATACATGTTAACATATGGCCCTTACATCCGTTGCCTTAGTTCAGCCTTTTATACAAACAGTGACAATTTAGGGCAAGTTGCAACCATATACTTCATTAATCTTAAATGTTAGGGGCACTAAAACCACACAATTTACTGTGGTGCCAATATGCTTGCACGTACATTACGATCACCGTAAACCATAGCGTGAACTACAAATGAATTGGTTCTTCGAATGATTATTCATATGACTTGTGGTAGATAATAATTACATGTGACTATATCTATAGCCAGGCGCTCAATTTTTTCATCTGTATTTGAGCACTGAGCCATAACCTGATGCATGTAATGATTAATAAGGATTCAATAAATGAGACATTTTTAAAAGCCGGGTGAAGAAAACATATAAAGGTGAAGGATTTCTGAAAAGCATTGGGCTTTCACGAAGCCTAACCCAATGCACAGTCAATGGCAAATTTTTCAATTCCATTCAGTATACCCAGTGTGGGCGTAGTTTCCCATAACCCATAACAGTCTGAGTCTGGGACACGAACATAGCAACCTGAATTCTGGTAACAACGCAGCCTTCACACTTCAGTGACTAAATCAACTACCGTCTGCAACTGGCAGAGAGACACACATGAGTCCTGGACTAAAGCGGAGGCCGAGCCAACAGGTGCCTGTTTTTTCGCTTTTTCAGCAGTTGTGCAACGTCAGGTCTCGTTTTCTGTGGATTCAACTACAGCACGACAACCAAGCCTGTTGCAACAATTTTACTGTGACGCCTGTTCGTTGTTACTTTTGTTTTACGTCATGTATCAACACGGTTACAGTAATACACATACACTTCACTTTAACTTAAACACACTATCATGTATAAAGATAATGAAAAATTGTATCTGCCATTCTGCTACATAAAACACATTTTCTGTCCTGTCTGTTTCCCTGACAGCCTCGTTTTTAAAGCAAGCGCAGCAGCAGCAGTCTCTATATAGGCGCATTAAGGTGCAGTTAAACTCAGGCTATAGACTTTCTACAAATAACAAATTAAGCCTTTATAAGCATTAAAAAGGAAATCTCATTATTAAAGAATACCACTCTAATACTCTGTTTTTTTATTTCTTATTTTTACCAACCAAATAACAGAAAGAGTATTTCAAGAAATATGATATGCATGAAGGTGTCTTTTTCCAACTGCAATCCCCGTCGTTCAAGAAACCGTACTTTCAGGCCTAGATGTTTTGATGTGACGGCTCCTTGCCGCTGTGCGTTGTGGGAGACATAAATAGCCCCGTAAAAAGGTGCACTTGAGTGTAGTTGAATGCATTTTAATGTGGTCTGTGAATGGCCTCCATTGAGTAAGATTTGCGCAAGTATTTCCCATAACATAACATAACACTATCGCCATCGAATCAAGTTTGGTTTGGCATTCCATGCGCCTTAAAATGCTAAGTCCATTCCAGGGTTAGCTCTTTACCTTCATTTTGTAAATGACTTCCAATAAGATAAGTGCTGGCCGTTTTGGCATGAATGGACTTCCACGCCTTCAGTTTTAAAGAGAAAGACAGAGTTTCTCTAGAAGAATGCCCTGAACACAATTCAAAGTCAATGTTTGAAGTCTACATAACCTCACGTCCAGAAACAGGAATAGATTACCCCTGAAATAAGGATTTTAAAATGCCTTTTTATGCGATTTTGCTGACTTAATGAAGAGATTTATTAACCTTACTGAAATTATGAATTGATAAGATAACTGAAAACAGCTGACAAAACATTAAATAACAATAATTCAATACACGGTTCTGTCAGCTAGGAACTTTTTAAGTTTAAGAAAATGTAAGTTTAATTTTTTTTCATTTTCAATTTATATGAATGTTAAAAAACAACATACAAGAACATCTAGAAAATGCTATCAGCTAAACTAATAGATAATAACAGGAAATTAAATGATTTAGGAAATGAATTTTCGTGTTGCAGCAAGAGTAACGTCAGTAATTTATCGAACAATCGTGAGACTTCCAGGCAAGTGACAGCCGTACTGGTGGTAAACCAGCATGTGCATTCCATCTGTCTTAGCAACAGACACATGGACGCTTCATATAGTAGACTGTTTCCCAGCTGAAAAGTGTGCATAGCACATTAGAAATACGTCAACAAATTCATTTCGCCAAATGATTGTAGCTACTACTAGTATTGCTATTTACATCTGTTGAAGTTCAGTCTGTTTATTGCCTGCTGAATATAAATTCTTGGCCCAAGATTATTTTGATTTTGGAAAAATGTCACAATCTTCCTGATCATTTTCAGATTTTCACAGTTTGAAACTTGACTCAACCTTAATTTGGAGTCAATAATCGTGGGTGGTTTTAAAGAGCTTAACGTTTAAGAGAGACCTCCAAACACATATTTTATTTTATTTGTTGTGGACAACATTAATAGATAAAAGACCACCTTGTCCAGCCATTTCTCAGATCATTCAAGGAAAATCTTGCTTGAGTATGTATGCTCCCTAATTATTTGAAAATAGCAACTGAGTGAGAACAGCATATTTTCTTCTGGAGAAGAAAAAAACTTTTTTCTTTCTTTCTTTCTTTTTTTTTTTTGCTTAGCTTGGCATTTGAAGCAGGCTCTCGATATTTGACACCTCTTGGAAGTACAGTTTGGCAAACAGAACTATAATTGGGTTCCAAAGCTCGGAGCACAAGTGCAGCAGTGAAAGCACCTGGGTGTCTTGCCGTTTGACAAGAAACAGGCCACACTTCTCCACTGGTGGCATTGCTCTCTTGTCCTGGAACAGCTGATCCAGGGGCAACGTTTTTATTAATGCTTAGAATCCATGCAGAGGAGGCCTTGTATCTTAAGTCTTATTAAGATGTTGTATTAATAACAGGTTGCAGCAATTAAGAATAACTGGCACCAACAACCACATGGAACGTGTTCTCATCTTGCTGCAATAGTTATATTACCACTCCCATAGCAGTGCAGGGAGAGACAAAAATCTGGAGTATCATGACTGGAAACAGATTATTTTGAAAAGGAGACTGTAGATTAAATCATATAATGTAATCTAAATACGAATTAATTAAGCTTCTCCTGAGAGCCGAGAAACACCACTTCTGTGATTTTGCTGTGCAAGTTATTTTATTTTTTTTAAAGTGTTTTCAAGAGTAAAATTTCTTCTTTTTTTTTACATTTTTTGTATTTGGAATTGTTTTTATGTTTTCTCCTCTATCTGGAATCCAGCTGGCTCGGACCTGCGTCTATACCAGCTGGGTCACGTGGGAGGCCAGAGTAAAGTCGTTCTGTCTGTTCCTTGGTTCCCACAAACGACAAGAAAAGTTTCTCAAGAAAAGCATTTTCATAAGTTTCTATTTGGTCACTATAAAACGTTTAAATAACAGACCGCAGCATGTTAAACCTGTCAACACATGATCCCGCACTGTCACTTCATGGCAGGACATTGTGAGCGATGCACTCATGGAAAACTAACTCATCCTCACTGTGACCTTCTCCTCACTGCCACCCCTGGTACAGAACTCTGTCATTGGGTTTTACGTACTTTATCATTTCAAATCCTATTCTTTTGAGGCACTGCTCGAGGCTATATGATGGAAATGTTGTGAAACACCAGGCATGTTGATATAAACCAGACAGACCATAATGGGATGCACAGGAGACCATAAGAATCCATAAGAATTGCCAGCAGCGAAACAGTCATCTCGGATGTTTGTCTGCCACTGTGTTCTTCAGCCCTATCTAGGAAATTAAAAGCTTACATCACCATACATGAGAAACATATCTGAAAGCTAGAAATTATCTTTGCTTCATTCATTACCATTCCTCTTTTAGTTCATTATCTAATTACATATTTATCTTTTTTTGGGCCAAGCTGTCTACCTTTGGAACCCCTCCTTAAAAGCATGATCTCCATAAACGAATGCAGGGGTAGGTAATAACATTTTTACAGTTCTACAAATTTGCAGTTCGATATGGTTCTGTTCAAGGCAGTTCCTTTTTGAAATAACTGCCTGTATAGTATATAAGATCTAGCAATTAATGTGCTAGTTTATGCTAACTGGGGCACCACAGGAAAATTGTTTACAGAAAGAGTTGATTTCCTCCACTCAATGTTACCTTAACCTGTGATGGTTTTATCAATACATTTGCCATGTTGAGGAATAAGTTAATAGCGTTAAAGGGTATTGTGTTCGTAGCGATGCAACATTTTGAGAATTTTCAGTGGGGAAAATTTTCAGATGAATGAACATGGGTTTATAGGAATTAACAAGACATTTTTGGGCATTTGTTTTAAAATTTACAATTTAGTGGCTTTTATCCAAAGCGACTTAGACAGCTTACAATTTCTGCATTTATCCATGTATTTCCCTAAACAAACGCATCTGAGACAAATAAAACCCCTTTTGACTCCACTTATCACTTAGTTATGATTGCATGTGCATCACAATGGTTGCAATACTATTACTAGAAATAGTTCCCAAAAACACTGAAGTGCACAATAATATGCTTGCTTTTGCTAATGAAATGTTTTTCTTTCTTAAAAATAATTTTGTTGTGAAATACAAAGAGACAATGGACATAAAACACTATAATCACATGAGAAAATAAAGTGAAATAAAGAAAATTTTACAATTTTTAAAAAGAAATTCAGAACATTTTCAAGTTTTGTTTAGTCGTTTACTTCCTGAAAGAAAGTTTCCATGGAAATTTTCCAGAGAGTTTACGGACATTTCCGCCCCTTTTGCAACCCTGTGTGCTCATATTCCCCCCCCCCCCCATTCAGTCTCATCACTTCAGCGGTCTGCAGATGAAAGGTCCACGTGCTCTCATCTCATTACATATCCCTTACATTTTCTAAATTAGGACACCGAGCCAAAGCTGATTTTGTAACTGCATTGCAATGGGCACAAGCATTTGTCTGTTCTTCATTGTGTAAACAGACTGTTTTTGATGAAACTGCCGGGTTGAAAGGGACGGCTTAAGGGAGGATAAAAAAATTGTAGATACTTTTCAGTTAAAGGCACTGGGGAGGTCTGCTTGGCAGAATCACCAAATTAAACACAATCAAAAACAACAGTCACGTTAGAGCACTTTCTACTAATGGGCCTACACATGGTGGTACTCCATAAACCACATTGTCTGTGAAAAATTATATATTTACATAGTAAATTTGTTGGAAGTAGAGGAAGAACTTGTATGTACATCCCTTCATTTATGGTATGGCTTAAGTAAATTCTGGCAAAATAAAATCTTTTTATGAGTTTTCATGGAAATATGTTTCATTTTAACAAAAATAAAATTAAAATAAGTATCAGCTGTTCATATAAATACTTTAATTTGTGAGTATGGCACCATGGCAGGATGCATGTGCATATTCATTTTTATATATTATTCATATTTTCTTTTATACTTTTCTTGTTTTTCTAATTGCAACAAAATCCATGCAATTTTGAAACATGTGGGGATAAAAATTCAAGTTTGAACCCAAGTTCATCCGCATCCTAAATGTATGTTACAATACCATAAATATACAGTCAAGGCCCCTCCACCCACACACACATACAAAAAATGAATATTGCTTGTGCTGAATTCCTGAAATATATGCCTTGTAACTGCTCAGTGCGGAATATGGTTTCACTTTAGGGGGTTGGGGGGTTGGGGGGCTGACCACGAGACTCGGTTGCCTAGCTTCTATTCAAACCAGGCACCATGGTGAATGCATCTGTGAAACCTACACCTCAAAATGAAGTGTGTGGAGCGTGCCAAACACAATTTAGTTTTGTTTATGGTTGACTGAATGGTGAATTTTTTTTTACATTTTTTTATCTGATTCCAAAATACACCCAAATTAATGAGATATTATGGGTTATATGTGGAACTTGCGAATTCTCAATGAAATCTCTTTTTTAATGATGTAGCAGAGAGAACTGTGAACAAAGAGACCTTTACATTCATTCATGTGAATGAACTGAAGTTAAGTATATTATAAGCCGTACAGTATAAACCAATACTGTAAACCTTGGGCTAACATTGCCACAGACTACATAGTCGAGGCCATGAATATTTTTTACCATAAATTTACAGTAGCTGCATTGTACATATATTTTGTGTACGTGACTTTCTGGTACAGTCCTGTTTACACTAATCATAAATATTCCCTGGTAAAGGTATTTCAGTAATGTCTTAAATTTCCAAATGCGGTGGTATTTTCTTGAATTCAGTATTAGTGGGTTAGCTGCAATGAATGCTTATTTATGGCTTAATAATGTGGGACCAGATTACTGTGAACGGACAGGAAATCTCTAATCACTTCCAAGGTGCCAACTTTCAGGATTGCCCATGTCCAAACTGTGTCAAAATTCGCAACTGTTTTGCTTGGAGGACAAATACAAATCAGGATAATGTATTCTACATTGAAATCTGTTTAATTCGAATTACATTTCTGTTTCAGTTAAAGTCAAGTTACAGCGATCTTTCCAGTTAGAACCAGCCTCTAGTTCCCTTTAAAATCCATTACAAATTGATTATTTCCTTGAAGAAACCCAGAGGTCTGATCAGTTATGCAAAATCTTGTGATCACAATCTTGTATCACAATTTTCTTTGTGTGCTAGCTAATAAATTAAATGTATACACTCTTCTCACTACTAAATATATCAGTTAAAACGTTAGTTTTACTGTGGTTTCAGTTATCACTGTGCATAACAGGCGTTATGCCTGCATGGTGGCACAGGTGTGCCACGCCTGCATTGTTTGTGACTTTCGGTACTTGTACACCCAGTCTTGGTTGGGTAACCTTGATCAGGGCAAATGAATATTAACTTGTAGTTCAATATCGATGTCAGCACCGACCTCAACGTCATTACAATGAATGTTTGTTGATGTGGCTCTGGGACTACCTCTGCTTTCCAGGCTTGGCCGGGGCAGGGGCCCTGTCTGTACTCCTGACCTTTGGGGGAACATTAGGCCAAATGGACCTGTGGCTATATTCTGGGGCGGGAGGAGTATGGCATAAAAGGCAGGAGTCACCTCCTCAAGCCCTGCAGACATGCCCAAGCCTGTCTTGAAGGACAGGCAAGCTTTGGGAAGCTGTGGAAGATCAGGCAGGTGCAGGTCAAAGTCTTACTGGTAGCACCATGTTGGCCAAGGAGAACTTGGTTTGCATCTCAGTCAGGCACCGGACACCCTCTGGCACCACAACTTGTCCAGCCTGCAATTGTGGGTTTAGTCCTTTGGGCCTTTATGAGAGGCTAATTGTCACCTTGCAGAATGCTAGGGCAGCCTCCACTTGTTCTCAGCAGTGGTAAGTATTTCAACAGTGGTGCCTGGTGCGGTAAGATCTCACCACTTTTTCCACGGCAGTGATACTGCAATTCTTCCAGCGTGATGAAGGAAAGTCACCTGGCACTTGCCTTTTTTATTGAAAACATTTTGGCCTTGTGTGAACCAATCGGTGGAATTGGAAGCTTTTTGACTCCCTGCCTTTCCAGTCTGACTAGGAGTGTCTCCACTCAAGGCTATCTCCAGCGAAAGTGTTAGCATACTACATGGAAAGAACTGGACCGAGCTCTGTCTCACCAGAGACTGTCCCGGTGGCTAACAAGGTGCTTCTGCCTAAGAAGATTACAGACCATCAAGGTGCATCTATCACCGAAAACTGCAACACTACAATGTACTTTTGATTAGGGATGTACAATTTAGCCAATAACAATTTTTTAAATGCAATGTTCTGGCTCCAACATATAGTATAGTTATGTATAGTTAACACACGTCCAGGACTGTTCTGCAGGAATGTCACACTGTGCCCCTATACTATAGTATGCAACTATCAATGAGCGTTTTCCACAGCTCAGCAGTTTTGAGAATTTTGCTAAAAAGATCATTCCAAGAGATGGTTTACGATCAAATACATAAATAAAATATCCATGTCTAGAACAGCTTGTCATTCTTTATTAAATAGGCCCTGGGTGTTAAGAAACTCCATCGGCCATAGAAGAAGGCCTGCGTTTGTACTTAGACCAGCGCCTGCACAGCAAGCAGCAAGTGCTCTGCAGCAAGAGATGAGTATGAATGGCAGAATGCGGTTCACCTGTCCGTCAAATAGCAACTTCTCCCACTCAAGAGTGAGCAGAAAGCTCCAGACACTTAGAGCGTCCACCCACTTTTTTCACTTCAGCATGCCATGAAGTTCCACCAGGGTGTTCTGCATTTGGAAACTTTCGGTGGGCCTAATGCATTCATGTTTTCAATGCAAACACTTCAGCCAGCACTTGGTCTAGTAAGTTTCCTCTAAATGTGGAAATATGATTTTTTTT
>JAOVYW010046198.1:5570-21397 GCA_025775045.1 Hiodon tergisus
TGAGTGTGCATGGTATGGAATATAAGCAGAAACTGAGCGTGCGTAGTATGGTATATAAGCAGAAACTGAGCGTGCATAGTATGGAATATAAGCAGAAACTAAGCGTGCATGGTATAGTTTATGAGTGAAAGCTGAGTGTCAATGGTATAGTTTATTAGCGAAAGCTGAACATACATGGTATAGTTTATGTGCCTTGCTCTCTCTAAAAGATACTGAAATCATGCTAAACTTATTGTTTCAGCCAAGGACTACAACTACTTAAACTAGTTAAACTGGATTCAAGTTGGTTGAATAAGTGTTTTTTGGGAGGACCTGCATACACACACATAATACACTTAAAATATGAATATCTAATTAACTCAGAAAAGTACGTAAAGAAAAGAATTTAGTCAGTATCACACATTGTACTAGTACAGTTAGCCAAACTCGACATGACCCTGAAATTCAGCACCATCTATTAAGCTGATAACTAAACACTTTCAAACCTCAACATAACGTTTAGAGGACTCCATTTCATTCCATCGTGAGGGAATTATATGCCACAAAATAAATAATTAACAAAAGTATTAATGGAGATATTCGATTTCTATTTTGGCTAATAATTCCATATATTCATCCAACGGAATCTATTTAGGCAGGTGGACTGAAGAGGAAATCTAAATTAACAAGGTTAAACTCTATAGCCTTCTCCATTATTGTACTTCAAATACAGCTAAATTTGAAGACATTCTTGAAATTCACATAAAGTATAAAAATACAGCATACCAAAAGAAAAGGGATAATTAGAACAAAAATACGTCTATATTTTTAATTACTATTACAAAATAAACGCTAATAACTCGTACAGTTTTTAAAAAACTATACTTCGAAAATTTTATTCATAATCCCAGTTTATTAAATCTAGCTAGATATATTCAGAGTAATTTACTTTATCCAGACATATATGATTAGTTAATGGAAAGCATAAGTAACCCGCAAACTAAAGGTGACCAAGTGCTCTCATTTTAATATTACCGTATATATCGCTGAAATACGAAACGCACAATTAATTAAAGAGTTTTTATCAGATCTGATAGTTTAGTTCACATATAAGTGTGGGGTACAGTGGTTTCAGCGATTAAGTGTATGGATCGCTAGCTCGTTACAAGCACAACCAATACAGAAAAGCAGTCATGATGGACCGAATCGCAACGCATACGCTGTATAGTCAACTGAGTGGCTCAGTTTTTCAAAAAAATATTGTCACTGATCTGATACTAAACGAGTTTAGTAACGACTCCGTACGGTGAAAGACTGGCCTTTGAGGGCCTAACTTAACACACTAGCTTGCAAGCTATTCAGAAGACAAGCAACAAGGACGTGAGATATGGCGAAGGGGGCGGGGTGTCTGCCAGTGCGCCCCCACCCGCCCCCTTCTTGATCACCGGCCGCCCCTCCAACTCTAACCCGCTGCTTGCCACGGCCTTCCGCGGCCACTTCAAAACAAACAAAAAAATAAAAGCCATGCTGACATAGAATAGTGCCACCATTAACACCATGACCGCACCCAATTTTGACCAACACCTCTAGAACATCCCCCCAAATCTTGCACGGTCAGACCAATTATCTACCCAACTAGTGCATGCAATTCTCCACAACTTAAGGACTGGATATAAGGCTTACCTTATTTCTGGAGCTATAGCTAGCAAGCTATATTTTTGATGTTTCAGTCGTGATTCTTTATGTATAAATTTCACTTCTCGTGCATTTGTTTATAGATATTTTTGCGTGTTCCCCAGTGAAACTATGTTTGTAATATTTTATCAAATTTTATTTTTCAGTTTAAATTTTTCCCTCTCCAACGGTCTCTGCGTGTTTATGTGTAGTCTCGGTCGCTCTTGTTGTTTGTGTTTTAGAAAAATGGCCGTCCTACTCGCATCACGTGACACAGCAGAGGCCGACAGACTTTTTTTAGGGGGAACTATGCCTAAACAGTCTTCTCATATCCACATATTAAGACGCGGTGTGTAAAAACAAGTGGCTTAATTGACCAACACATCGGAAAGATGAGCTCTATATCAATTACACGTAAAGATTTACGTGTTCGTAAGAATGCGACTGTAAGCCTTGATTGTACAGAAGACTCCTTGCTTTTGTACAGAACCTAAGCTGCTCAATTCAGTCCCCTCCCCTCCCAAATAGTCCGCCCGAGTCTCAAACGACCGAATCCGGGTCGGTTTATTAAAATGGACAATTTATTTAGTTTTCTTCCGGGTTATTACTCTGGACGTGAACTTTAAAAGGAACGAAGCATGTGTTACAATTTCTTATGACTTGTTTTTTTTAAAAAACAGGTCAGAAGTTTGGTTGAGAAAAATGAATGGATACTGGCACACAAATAGGTTTCCTGGGATAGGACAGACCCATTCTTAGTACAGGCATTTCTTACATTTTAGTTTCAGCTAGCTAACTTAAAATTAGTGACATTCAGATACGGTTCTGAGGGCTGTGAAGTCCCAGTCGTCTTCTTAACGGGGTTGCCAATAGGAATGAGCCCATACCTATCAACTAGTGAATTGACAACCTGAACCTCAGTTACCTGCCCAGTGGTCCAGGTGAGGAGGGGTAGAGTTGTTTCAAAAGCCACATAAACTCTGCTGTGCTATGAAGACTGCCGGAGTCTATATGAGTTATTTGTCGTATGCTAGCTCTGCAATGTGTTTAATTGGGATGGTGGTTTGCGCTCACTTCACGGCATTACTGAGAGTCAGGGTGATATCCAATCAGTGGCCAGTTTATTAGTTATGCCAAATTGTTCACGAACAGGTGTATAAAGCAGACAGACGGACATTGATGATTTCAGTTACTGTTGGATTAAACGTTGGGTAAAACGGGTAAAACGAGTGACCTTAGAGAATATTAGCGTGGTATGATGATGTCAGTGCCCGGCACGCCGGTTCCAGTATCTCAAAATGTGGCCATACTATTACCAACACTGGAAAATCGCAGAGTGAAACATTGCCTGGTCCAATGAATCCTGGTTCCTGTAGTATCATGTTGATGTCAGAGTCAGGATTTTCAGAAAGCAGAATGAGTCCATGGACCCATCCTGCCTGGCGCCAACGGTACAGGCCGGTGGCGGTGGTGTAATGGTGTGGGGAATATTTCCCCGGCACACGTTGCGTCCCTCGGTACCAATTGAAAAACGCTTGAATTAGGCATCGTATCTGCACATTGCTGCTGATCAGGTGCATCCCGTCATGGCTACAGTTTACCCTTCGTGACACTGATAACGCGGTATACCACAAAGTCTGCACTCTCTCAGAATGATTCCAGAAACACAATAGCCAGCGCAGTCCCCAGACCTCAACCCAATATGAGCCGTTTCAAGTATGAATGTATTACAATGTGCAACAGTGTGATGCCACAGCATCAGTACAGATCAAAATCAGCTTTGGGAATTTTCCAACTCAGTACTAGATAGGTGTACTCAATAAACTATCTATATTGGTTGGGGGGGCTGGGGTCTTTCGTCAAATGCCCGTTGTATATACACACATGGGTAAAATTTTAGTCTCACTGAGTAAGGACACCTGCCAAGTTTATAATGTGAATAGTACTGAGATTGTTGCTCACGGAGACAGAAACCTCTTTCCTGAATCACTACAAAATTGCATTCTAAAGATAGCAGTAATACCATGGACAGGTTGCACAATTTGAATAAATGGGATTGGAGGTGTCCTTTACTTTTCTATATGAAAGTATTGTTTATAGTTTAGAGTTTCATTTTAATTTAACTCATTGATAATTAATATAAATGTAGGCTTGCCTAAGGAATTGCTTACAGTTGGAAGGTAAATTTTTCTTTTCCATAAAACCGGAGGGAAAGATTTTCTAGTTGTATTTAGGTGTATATGTGTATTTGTGACATCATGTTTCTTGTGTCATTTCCACAGAAAATAAATGAAATAAATAAAACAGCAATGAATATCAAAAACGTCGTCGAATGATCAAAATCAGTATTGAATGAAAAAAAAAAAACCATATTGAGTGGTGTTTAGTTTTGTTAGATGAATTGTGTTCAAGCAGGAAGTGTCAATGAATCTTCCCAGGCTCGCTTTCAATCGAGGAAATTAGTGTTAGGTCTTGTTGTCTGCCAAATCGTTCAGCCATGCTGTTTTATTTATTTTGTTAATTGTGTGTCTATTCAATGGTGTGTTTGTTAAATCGATTAAAGGTTTTTTGATTTGATTAATTTTCTTCATTTACTTTTTGTCACGTTCACCTCTCATAACTGTCCGCCTGAGGGCGCAATAAACCAGACATAACTTTTGTTTATTGGTTTAGCTGAGTGCTTGGCAACAAGACTGAATTAAACTAACTGATTTATTTCCCTAAACGGAGTTTGGCAGCTATTTTTCATTAATAATATAATTAATTAATGGAACCAGTTCGATCAGTCCTTCGAGCAAAAATCAGAGCGACTCAGTGCTCCAATGGGCTGTGATACCGTGACAGCTGACGAGGTTGACACGCAGCAACTGTTATCTCTAACACGTGGACCCTCTGATTTTCGGGAGTAGAGGCATGGCTAGCGTCAGTGGTGCTGAAAGATACGGCTCTGCATGCGTCTGCTTGCGCGTCCTGTCCGGAGATCACTCCACTTCCAGCTTTCCTGTCTTTCAGTGGCTCAAAAGAGATGCTAGGCAGTCCAAGGGGCGGAAGGAATGAGGAGGCAGGGGAGTAATCTTGTGTGTTGCGTCACGGAAGCCACTTCCTAAGCAGCCCTTACAATTCAGTTACACAGTTTGTAGGTCTCTAAAAAACAAAATTATGGGTAACTAGTCATTAGAGTAATTAGGTAGTAATGAGTAGAATAAAAACCAGTAGCATCTCTGTCATTATGGAACCAGAGTTGACAAACCCTGAAGAAACATAAGAAGAATGTATCAGGTGTAAAACATACCCACCCCAAATGGTACCGGTCACCTCCACTCGTTATCTCTTTCCCCCCTTCCAACTCGCAGATTTCCTCACGCACGAGAGGACACTCCGCAGCGCGCATCAATCGAAGCTCAAACCCTCAAAGGCAAAGCTGCTATTCATACCTGACACACCTGGCACTATTTCAAGCGCCGCCCTTTAGTCAGTAGGCAATTATTTAAAGATGGGTTTTTATGGCATTGTAGGCTGGCAGGGGTACCTTGAAGTCTTTCGCTTTTATACAGATCATAACGATGAAACTTTAACAAGGCATTTAATAGTAAAATATTGACTAAATTAATGCACGAATGCCTTTTTCTGTGTTAGGTTGTAACCCGTGCCTGAGCATGGTGATGCTTGATTAAAATTAGATTTTTTTGCAGTCATTTTATATAAGATACCGCCCACGACTTGATAGTCTACAGAAGATTTTTTGTCGATTTGGGTAAAAATAAAGAGAGGAAATCACTAACAAATTCTCACCATGTGTGGTGGTGCGTTACCTGAGAGTCGAGACGCGAGAACCCGACGGGCGATTCCAGATTAACAGACAGGCCAGTCGGTTGTGTTCGTTACTTTAAACTATGTCAAGACCAAATCAAGATTTTGACAACCCGTCAGTGTTTTCTTTTTTGTAAATAGGTTTATTTTATTCCTTATACCCATGCAAAGTTATTAAACCCCGATCCCAATCTCCGAGGTCACCGATTAGACTTAACAGCGAATTGTTTTGTACAACAAAGTAAACCACTTAGACCTCATTTTCTGTCACCTAAATTCTGCGACACACAATTAGCCGTTTCTCCGCCCGCTCTGCCTCTAAAATTTAGACTGGTGGTTAAAGCAGCCTACGCGTTTCCTTGAGATGTAGTGGTTGAGAAAGTTGATTGAAAAAGTTTGTTTGGGAAAGAAACATACTGCACTAATACGTGTATTCAACCGCATGAAAAAGCAACAGGCAGCGGATCAGATAGTTTGGATACTCAAGCGCGATTGTATAAATTATTTTGGTGTATGTGTCTTCAACATTTGACAGTTTGTGGAAATGTTTTTAATTAAGCTTATTTTCAATTTATATACGCAGAATTTACATTTCTGTTGAATCCTGTTTTTGATTAATCTTTATGAGGAAATATGGAAGACACAGTGTTGCATTTACACATATACTATTATTAGTTTTCAGATTACCCATTTTCGGTCTCTCTTGATAAATGGTAAACAGCGTTAAGCAATGTAACTTAAACGTAACTTGCTTTGGTATGCGAGATACCCATAGGATGTTACCACATTATTTCTCCTTTCTCCTGCCCCTAATTTTTTAAGTTGTCGTATCCGTTCAATACGAGGTAAGTCTATTTTTTATACTTTTGCAATAATTTGTCCCTTTCTTAATTTGTCTATGTGTATAGTGAGATGTAAATAAATGCGACTTTCTTTTGTTAGCGAAAGGGATTGGATTGAGGAAAAACGCTGTCTCAAAAAATCCAACAAATTCAACAAATGAATTTAACGTGATTGCGTGGCTCGAAGATGAAGATGAGTTTACACACTACCAATTTATGTGATTGGGAACTTGCCAGGGTAAGGCAAGAGGAGGAGCTTTTTAATCAACGAGGCAAACTTCCGGACAGGGGTTTTTAATTATCATCCGGTTTTTTTTTGTTTTTTTATCTAAGAATAATATTTTCAATTTAAATACCAAATAGCTCAGTGATAAAAGAAAAAAAAAAACAACACAGAAAAAAACAGGGAGAAAATGTACAAACATCCTTCAAAAATATTTGCATCATGACAAAGACTGATTGAAAGGCATTAAAAAAGGAAACAACATCAAAAACAATTTCATACAAAATGACGACAAACAAACTGGTTCACCAGTCCAGAAACCACTGTTGTTCCCATGAGTGAGGCTGATGAGCCGTTTCTGTGGGAGAGAGAGATGGCAGTGAAAACCGGCAGGCAGGATGTTCCCTCGTAAAAACCTGTCAATGTTTTTCCAGGCCGCTCCGTTATCAGTGGACGGCCTTATTGGAGCGCTCTCCAGGAGTCGGCCTTTTTCAGATAAACGCCGCACGACTTCTGCGTTCTCACGTAACTGCAGCTCCAACTCACTTGCCCTCTTTTTCTCCTTCACCCCGACTGATCCCTCGACTCCTTGTTTCATTCTCCGTTCTCTTTCGTCAGCAAGTGGGGTAAGGAGAAATTCACTTGCGCACGTGCACACACTTGCATTCACTCCCACACACACACTCAAGCTCACCGATTCTCCAACTGTAAGACTGAAGGTAAGAACAAAGCAGTGGTGTGCAGCTCGCTGTTATTAATATATTACTATGTGATATTTTATCTCAGTGATACGTGTTGATCAGTGCTCTATTCGAATAAAATAGGGTTAAACCATTCTCCAACCCTTAAAACCTTCGATGGGCTTGTCCGCTTTCGTGACCTTGGACATAAAAATGCATATCAATATGAATAATTCGAAAAAGCTACATAAAAATACATTCAGAGGCAGTAACGTTAATGAAGTGAATACAAAAACAACTTTACAGTCAAATGTTAATCCAGCTGTGTCACAAGTTGGGAGTTGAGGGGGGTTTGTGGCGCTGTCATTTAGGAATTGAGGCATGGGGGATGAATGTGGATCTCTGATGAGTGTGCAAAGCATTCTGGGGCACAGCGGCAGCCCACGCAGGATCTTCTCATGTCCTCTGCAGGTGAATTCAATCTGATGCAGATATACACATTAGCACACATTGATGCATGTGGTACACAGGAGGGTGGTGTCAGCTTCTGGGTCAATATCAGAACAGTGCATTTTAGAATACATAATTCCTGCACCATGACCCCCCTCTACCCATCCTCTGCATACTGCATATTCAGTTCTTTGGGTTTCATTCATCCAGTCTTCTCCTACTATGAACAGGAAGTTTCAGTATCCTCTTCTGCAGTTGACGTGGGCTTTCCCAGAAATCCATCACTGTCACGTCCGCCTGAGTGTTGACCCTTGGGTTCCTCTCCACACATTCTTCCCTGCCAATTGCACCGATTGCAATCAAAGTCCTGGGAGCAGAGTCCTGCCCCCTGCTCGGAGGATGTCCAATCAACTGGCTTCCTGCCGGCAGGATGGGGCATGGGACATCAGGAGGCGTACTTTGCCTCGCAGGAAGTTGGCGTGAACACGGAACAGTTCTAAGACGTTGGACACCCACCAGGTCTCCTCAGGTGCATACACACTTGCTGCTGGGTTATAGTCCTAAGTGAGGAGTGGCAATGATTAGTACAGTCATTCCACCCAGTGAATCGCTTCTCACAACAATACTTCCCTTCAGGCTTTTAACAAGTTTGATTTTGTAAGGAAGCAGTTTAGGCTAATGAGGGTGTCCAGAAACGCATTCTAGATGGAAGTGATTCAAACTAATATATGTGTGCATTTTTTTTTTACAATTTCATAATTTTCCCATCTATCCAAGGGTGAATGGAAAGTTCAGGTGAGAACAAAAATGGATGTTATTATCTGAAATTCAGCAGCTATATTTACCTTGAGATATTCTGCTATTCACCAACATTGAAAATTTGCTCCCCAGCAGCCTATGTGGGTAATCTTTCTAAGACCATACCCAGGATGCCTTTGTCACTGTCATTCTGCCCTGACTCACATGTGAAGCTATCCAAGAAGTCTGATTTAAGTCTTAGGAACAGAAAAGAATAACAGTGCCCCACATGTGTAGCCTATGTTGCTAAACCTGTGTGGCCCCTGTGGCCCCTGTGTCCCGAACTCCCCCTGGCCCACCAGCTTATCACCTGTATGTTGAGGCTCCGGATGACCTGTCCAATGCTGCGGAGGTTGCTGTCGCTGTTGTCCAAGAGGCTGAGCAGGGCTGTGTTCGTGACAGAGGTTCGCACCATGCCAATGGCCTGGCTTAGCAGCCACAGTCCGGACTGCACCTCCTGGAACTGCTCTTGGGACTGGAGACACACACACGTTCACGTTTAGGGCATATTAACTGTCTTGACCAGAGGACTGCCTTGTTGGCCTTTAACCTGTCAACTAGTCCAATGCTGCGTACAACTGCAGGAAATATATCACACATATAAATGACATATTGAAGCGACAAGGCACCGGCCTTCTCACACCGGGAGTGCATGGGGGAAAAAGTTGTCCACTCACATCTTTACTCTCCCAGATGTCGAAGTCCACACTGGTCAGGGGTACAGAGACAGGCTCAGCCAGACTGCAGCCTTCCGTACAACTCCGCTGGGGGAAGGGAATTACAACCAAACCAGACCACATTTTAGAATATAGAAATGGCTGATTTTTCACAGATCTGTGAAACTATGGGAAAAATCCGTCTCGTATCTCATAATTGCTGGACGACAATCCCAGATATAGTGAAGAAGAAGTGAGGTCCAGCTACAGTCCAGCCGGGCTGGAGGTCACAGCTCACCATAGCAACCTCTGCGTCACGGGCCTCCTTGATGAAGCGGTCCAGGACACGTGGGTCGCAGATGGGCCGCAGTGGGGAGGGCAGAGCCGGGCGGGTCCACTCTAGCACCATCATCAACACGGCAACAAGTCCTGCAGTATTGGACACTGACTGTTAGGACACTCACTCTCACTCTTGGTTAAAGGAACCACTGTGAAGTTATTCGCACTTTAACTGATAAACAATTATCTTCAGTATAACAGCAGGATGTCCAAAGAGTGTGACGCACTCAACCGCATCGATGACACAGGTTTGCCGGCAGCCAGAGAGCACATGGGATGTGGCTATTTTTGTGTCTGTATTTAGAACGGGTCGGTAGGTGTTTGAGTGCCTTCATCAGAGTCTTTTATCTTTTTTTTTACATTAAATTTGAAAGGACATGCTGGAGAGCAAAGCTACGTGTGATGAGCTGCGAGAAAACGAAATCCCATTATTGCTAAGACCAACCTGGGTTTTAATATGCAGTCGAACAGTTACCCCCAGTGTCATATACAGGAGGAAATTCACCAAAATAATCATAACAGCCTCAAGAAACCCGTTGCTAGAAATCCCAGTATTCAAAGCATGGACAATGGACACAATGCTAACGAATCAGATTGCTTCCTCCCCTCGTTTACACTACCTGTAGCCAACACACAGCTGAGCTGAAACAGTGGATTCAAGATTCAAGGATATCATGTTGATCAATGCATGCTGAAAACACCATGTGACTTTCTTAGCTTAAAGCTGGCTTTGGTTGTTTTGAGTGTAAGCATGTGAGATCACAGCCCACATCACTGCTCACTCTCACACCCTTTTAGTGCCCCATTACCCTCCTCTTGCCTACCCCCAGATTCCCGTCATCCGCCCACAGGGTCACGAGGTCACGTGTTGAGCATGTATCTTCTATGAAGGAGGATGAAACAGCACTAACATGGTTTGACGGTGACCTATGAAATCAGCTTACTTGTCTGTAAGTTGTGGACCTCTTGCGTGTCCCTAGTTAAGGTACCGTGTTGCAGGCTCAATGTGGTGAGACATTCTAACGATGCAGCGTGGGGCCTTGACCACGTGATCAGCATGGGCCTACCCTTCTGGCAGTTTCTGTTCTTTGTGTGTGTGAGTATGTGTGTGTGTTTGGTGGGGCGATCACAGGACTCCCAGGAACCCTGTTCAATGGTCACATGTGTCTCAATTCTAAGAAATAGATTGCTGTATAAGCCAGAGGCCTTTCAAAGTACTATAGTGACCACCTATTTCATTGGAACACAACTGAACAGTCAACTGGCAGTTTATTGCACCCATATATTATGCAGAAACCATGCAAAACATTAACATAATAAGTCAAAAGTGTGCTCAGTGTTTCGAGGGCACAGTCCTATTTAAATATACAGCACTTTTAATTTCAAGCAGTTTAGGGTTTCCTGGTTAAATTGCTGGTTTTTCCTGCGGCCTCCCATGCTTGCCCATGTAGCGGTGGGGAATAAGGGAGAATGTGCAGTCCTGGAGTCTCTCAGAGGAGCTACATACAAAAAAACTATTAAAACACGAGGGAGACTAAACCCAAGAAATGATGTGTCTACTGGGTCTCTTGACTGAAAGGTCCCCACCGCTGCACCAGCGGCCTTAGGGGGCACCGCCGTCACGGCGGTCATCCGGGCCAAAGGGCCCAAGGACAAGCTGCTGCTTCAGCCACCGCCACCACCACTCAGCCTAGAAGGTCCAGGGGGTTCCCCTCTGAGCAGGAGCGAGACGACAGGACAGGGTGAGGACGCTTCATCTGGCCTCAAAATCAGGGATCATGGCGTTCTGCCGTAATCGTTCTGCCGTTCCGTAACACGTTGTCTAGTTTTTGGAGGTTCAGGTCTATAAAGTAAACGATAAATGCCAGTCTTACGTATTATACACATCCATGGCACTTTTCACTTCTATTCTCTCTCACAATCCGCTTACAAGGTTTAGTATGACCCACTAGATAATGCTTGACTTATTAATTAGACTTATCTTTCTAGTAAACGTTTTTTTAGGGACAGTGGTTCATAGCGGTTGTGGTTCATAGCGGTTGTGGTTCATAGTGCTTCAATCTTGGTTGTCTAGAAATCCATTCCATTACTCTCCAACTAAACAACTACAGGAATGTTACCTAGCTTTGGTACATAAAAACAGATCGGTAGATTTATACAAATTTATGCTCAATGTAGCTCTTTGTAGGATGTGGATTATCAAGCAACAGCGGACTACAGACTACTCTCAGGTATTACAGCCAATTGCGCAAATAGTTCTATTTTCTAATTTCTAATTTTGACCCAAGACATCTACTGAAGTTTGAGTGTTTGAGTTCTCAGTTCAGATTCTAACGTAAGGCATCAATGTCTTCTGACAAACATAATTTCAAATTTAAAGTATAAACCCGACAGGCTTTTCCGCATCCACCAAACTATGACAGATTTTAAATGATACTTAGATCATTAAGCAATAGCATCACATGGCATTCCACAGCTATGTAAAATGCAACAGACAATCAACCATTGTCATTAAAATAAAATCGGTTCACGTGTTAATTAGGAAATTTGTGAGATTTACACAGGTTCCTCAAATGAGATAACGTGACTTTAAACTGCACAGTCCACACAGAGGGTTCTAACCACAGGATTTGCAACACAATGGCAAAATCTATTATTGTCAATAGTCAGCATTCAAGTCACACTCAACAAATTACTTTGACTTCATTTCCTGCACAGGTCTGGGAAACCGCAAGTGAAAGAGTCCATGATTCCCCTTAGAAAAGTTGAGTTCAATGGTGTTTCCTAAAAGGTGACTCTGCAAAAGTCCAGGGTGGGGAACCCTGGTCAAGCAAAACTTTTTATCAGCAACATTTTAGCACACTGAGTCATGCTTGAGCTAACTAGTGGAAACGCAAAGTCATGTTTTTCGAGATACACTATTTGCTGGATCATGTCCTTCACTGATCACAGTCCATCGAGGAGGGCGTCGATCTGGCCAGGTCAGCCTTTGTATCAGCACATTTTTAAACACCATGAGTGAAGCTGGAGCTGACTGGTGGAAACGCTGAGTCACATCTTCGGACATAGACCACGTGCGGCCGATCACTGTCACCGATACACCATCTGGCAAATTGACGTTTGATTGATATGACGAACTACATGAAAGGACAGATAAACAGAAAGTCTGATGGCGTAAAACACACAATGACCCAGCCAGTGCCTGGCTGTTTTCTGACTGTCTGATTTTAAACTATCGGCGGGTCTGCACAAACCGACACATCGTAATCAGACATAATCTAGTTTACCACATTTTCATCTCGTTGCAGAGTGATTACACCACACAGACATTAGAGTTGATTTACGTTTTTATTATGCATAGTATGATCTAACGGTCTGGGAGTTGATTTACGTTGCTAGTAGCTGTAAGTGTTTCTGAAAACGAGCACATCATAATAGATTAGATATTAGATATTGGACCTATAAAGAAATCTAACACGACCAGTTACCAAAAGTAGATATTTATGCCAGTACTATAGGCGGGTGTTGGTGATTTTCGCTTGCCAACCTGACGAACAACCAAAAGCCCAATCAAAACAAACCAGATGCCCAATAGCCGTTGTCCCCACACATTCAGATTATTAAACCAAGTGTCTTACTTATAAACTGTACCCAATAGCAACAGTTAATAAACAAAGTATGGCATGTGCCAACGTGACGTGTTCTATTATTTAAAATACTTGAAAAAGAAGCATATCTTTAAATAAAGTTTAATCTTAAATTTGATATTGTAAAAATAGCGTGACCTTTGGTTTGTAATTAAAACTTCAGTTCTCATTTTCCGCGTTATATCCGGAAAAACCCAGATGCACCGCTACAACAGTGAGTTTGTTTGCTTAACCTCTTTAACTTTATTGGAACCGACAGCACGCGTTGTCACACGTGTCCTCTGTGCGTCTCTTGCGCTCCACCGGACTAAACTAGTGTGAGCAACCTTCTCGGAACTTACTTCACGTGGATTTCTATTCTACATTTAAACGGTTTTAAGCAAGCCCATCGGCAGCGCAGGTCGCACAGAACACAACTTCTTGCCGTGTGCCTAGATCTCTGATTTTTAATAGCTGTCTTGAATGACACAACTTTTGAAAAAAACAACCAATTAAATACAATATACGCCTTCATATGTTTTTAAATGCCGTTGTTACATATCTGTTTATAATTATATTATGTGATAAGTCAGTTTCATTGATTTAGGTCCTGGTTAAATAAAAAAATACATGACTGTATTTAATAGCTTTTTCTTTTTATGAGTAGAAATAAGGCACAGAAAGAGAGAAACGAAAACATTATTGAATGAAATAGGATTTAATGCGAATAACGAATTGTCAAATGTCGTGGTTAGTCATTAATTATTTAATTTCTAAGTATATATTTTTAAAAAAATCATTTTGTTAAGTGAAACTTAAAAAAAACCTTTATCTTACCTTAACTGAAAAACATTCACGAAGAAACACTGCATTTTTAAAACACACAATGCTTTGTAAGTTAAACAGATGGTTTAAAGCAATGAAACGGCTGCATATATCCAGTGTGTCGCTTGACATCGCTAGTCCCGCGGATCTGGCCGCGTGCTTAGTGTGGGTCCAAGCAAGCGCACCCATCAGTGAAACGTTTTTCTCGTTTGGCATCACAGTTTTGGCAACCCACTATAAAAGACCTAGGTTACCTCTGCTGCATAGAGAGCGATTACTCGATAAAGCTGATAAGGAGATGCACTTACTCACTCTGGAACGACCGCAGTGGCATTGGCAACACAACCCAAACCCAAAGTTATCCTTTGTAGAGACCGTGGAAATATTCAACTCAGGAACGGATTGAAGCATCTAATTATACTCACGGGATATCTCCATATCGGAAGCTGCATAGTTCCTCAAGAGCTCCGTGTCGTTTCGCCCATTGGCCGGTCTATAGCCTGTTAATTGAAACCAAAGCTCTTTTAAGGATTTCTCGCTGTTTGCACTTATCCGGTAGGTGTTTCTACAAACGATTCGTTTGATTTTTTATTTCGATGACCACGGGATTAAAATTTCATTGTCTAGTGATGATTGTCTGAACTACTTCCTCTATTTTGATATTTTGAGTGTTATTCTTTCCATTGTCATCAAAATAATGTCAACCTTTTTAAACAAAAAGGTAAACAAATAGTAGTTCTTAAAAGGTCTACGCTAAAGCGTCTTCTTCCTTTTGTCATTTTCAAATGAATGGATAGGGTTTATTCTTTAAAAATGTGGTTGAATAAATAATGACAATGGATAAACAAAATAAAATATATCAAAGTCAAGTCATGTCGTAGTCAAGTTTATTTATAGAGCACATTTAAAACAACAACCGTTGACCAAAGTGCTGTACAGTGAGTACCAAAAGCCATAAAATAAAACAACACATACACAAAACAAGTTTAACAAACAAAAAAGGACAAAGAAAGACAACTGTCATACTGTGTTAAAAGCCAAATAATAAAAATTATTCTTAAGATTGAATGTTAAAAACATGCAGTGTAGGGGCCAGCCTAACATGTAGAGGCAAACTTCCAGAGTTTGGGGGCTGCAATTGAAAAGGCACGATAATCCTGTGCTTCAGCCTACATCTTGGGACACTCAGAAGCAACTGATCAGTGGACCTGAGTGACCTTGATGCGACCTGCAGCTTAAACAGATCATACAGATAGGTTGGAGCTAGCCCATTTAAATATTTGTATGTAAACAATAAAATCTTAAAATCAACCCTAAAACGTACAGGGGTGAAGGGAGGACACCACAGGGGAGATGTGCACTCGTTTGTGTGTTCCTGGTAAAAGACACCACAGGGGAGATGTGCACTCGTTTGTGTGTTCCTGGTAAAAGACAGCACAGGGCAGATGTGCACTCGTTTGTGTGTTCCTGATAAAAGACAGGACGGGGAGATGTGCACTCGTTTGTGTGTTCCTAGTAAAAGACAGCACAGGGGAGATGTGCACTCGTTTGTGTGTTCCTGGTAAAAGACAGGACAGGGGAGATGTGCACTCATTTGTGTGTTCCTGGTAAAAGACAGCACAGGGCAGATGTGCACTCGTTTGTGTGTTCCTGGTAAAAGACAGCACAGGGCAGATGTGCACTCGTTTGTGTGATCCTGGTAAAAGACAGCACAGGGGAGATGTGCACTTGTTTGTGTGTTCCTGGTAAAAGACAGGACAGGGGAGATGTGCACTCGTTTGTGTGTTCCTGATAAAAGACAGGACGGGGAGATGTGCACTCGTTTGTGTGTTCCTGGTAAAAGACAGCACAGGGGAGATGTGCACTCGTTTGTGTGTTCCTAGTAAAAGACAGGACAGGGGAGATGTGCACTCGTTTGTGTGTTC
>JAOVYW010046219.1:0-10075 GCA_025775045.1 Hiodon tergisus
AGAGTAAGAGATAGAGGGGGGAAGAGTGGGGGTAAAGTGAGGGAGGGGGAGATAGAGAGAGAGAAAGAGAGAGAGGGGGGAAGAGTGGGGGTAAAGTGAGGGAGGGAGAGATAGAGAGAGAGAGAGAGAGAAAGAGAGAGAGGGGGGGAAGAGTGGGGGTAAAGTGAGGGAGGGAGAGAGAGAGAGAGAGAGAGAGAGAGAGAGAGAGAGAGAGAGAGAGAGAAAGGAGTTCTGAGAAAAGGCAGTGAGCGACACAGCAGGACAGGGTCCAGACCCCAGAAGTCTTGGTCTCTGGAAAATGAGAGACGCCCAGGCTCAGCCATTACCTTTTCACAGTATTCAGACATTTTTCTTTTCTTTTTTTTCAAGCCGTCTCTCTCAGGGGTAGATTTATAGCTTTGGTGCTTGAATAAGGGGATACATCAACCTGCCACACCACTGTATTACGGTTTGAGGGTGACAATCCGTCACCGGATGCATTGATGTGGTTTCTATAGACCCTTGAATGTGTACCACTCACAATGCCATTCACACACACCTGAAAAAAAAATAGAGCCTTTCCTCAATGCTTGATTTAAAAAATAAAATAAAAAAACCAAAGTAATTTCACTTTTTTTTTTTTATGTCTCCCTCTGTCACAGCAGGGCTCTAATGTCCTGGAATCTTGATGTCTCTCAAATGAAATAACCATCAATACCTTTATCTTCTTCAATTAACACACCCTGCATCCCCAACACTATTTACCAAATGTGGGTATCTATATTGTGACGAAAATAATCGCATAGGGTCCTTGTCAGCTCCATCCGCATAAAAAAGAACATGCCTGTCTGTTATCGCTGACCTCTATGCGCCCTGTATCTGAGTGAATCATGCCCCCTAGTGGCTATACAGCAAAACACACGAAGACGTTTCGAAAAGCAAATGTTTTCTTTTTTCATAACTACAAAAATATTTAACCACTCTGCATACCTATACGAAAGGACCTGAACTACACAAAACGAGTTTTCAGGGCTGTGTTTACCTTATATATCCTATTGCAATTACTCATGTCTTAAGATTGTCTATGGATAAAAATATTAGTGTCCACTGATATGGATACACTGTTCTAAGCAGGTTAACGCTTTTACATGCTTTCACCTGCTTTCACTGGATGCATTAATTTGGCCAATCCCCTCACAAGACCGAACTGGTCCTATTAGACCTGCTCTTTACTAGCAAGTCATCGTCTGAATACCGAGGGCAGCCTTTTCATTTTTCAAAAGTAGAAAAGACAAAAGGTACGTCAGCAGACCATTAATGTCCCAGATCCCCGGGAGATGAACAGAGATCAGCAGTACCCATCCGGCGTGACGGTACAGAAATAGATGCTCTTCTGCTCAGACCTGTCGACTGGGCAAGGAGTAGGCAGGTACAAATAACGTAACCTTGTGAATTTGGGAGTGCACTTTCCTATGGTTGCTATCAACGCTCGCTGACCAGAGACGCGGTGTCCTTCGGTAAGGAACTTCCCTTATCTTTACCCGGCAGACGCTCAGCTGTGCGAGAAGGTGTCATTTTCTCGAGGACTGGGCAGGCAGCGACTCTAGACTGGCGACCCCTCTTAGGCCCATGAGCTTACCGATGAGAAGGGAGGGGGTTGTCATAGAAATGAGAGCAGGGATGGATGGAAGGTTTAGGTTAAGGCTGTTGGCTTGTCAGTTTCAGATTTCAGTTGTATATTCTATTTAGTTCCAAAACAAAAGTATCAATGTATAAAGAGCTTCGTTCCCCTGCCGCTTTAGAACGGCTGTAAAACCGCTACATTTTTACACCGTCACCGTTGTAAAAGATTGCCACTTGGAGCTGCTGACGTAGCTTGAATTTTACTCAATTTACAACAATCAAAGAGACACGATTGGAAGAAAAAAAAATTCTAAGGTAACGCGAGTATCCCAGCCTGAATAGAGCAGGCTGCACAGAGGTGCTACAGGAGAAGCAGACCTGGAGAAACACAGCGCTGTCATTACCTTACAATTGACTGCAATAAGCATCTGGGCGGCAGCAGGTAGTCTCAGCCGCACAGCATAATCAGGGCTGCGCAGCGGGTCAGAAAATAATCACCAGCGTTTGTTTTTCTGTACCAGTGTTCTGGAAGTCTCACTGTAGGCCTACTCTTTAACTTTATCCCCGTAGCCTCCTACACAATCTAATGCCTACCGGGGAAATTTCAAAGAGTCCGGGGTTCAAGGAAAGTGCACTCTCATTAATAAACTAATATCGCATTTGCAAGACAGCAGCTCAGTCTTACGTGCGCTTGTAGCTGTACAAATATTGTGCTTTATAAGGCATAGTTGTTTCAACAAGTGGAGTCGAAAGTGCACTGGAAACAAAGCACTAATTTCTACGAAATACATCCCAGAACATGTTTAGCTTGGCCGTGATCCTACCAAGAAGTAATTAAGCTTGATTGCCTAGATTTGAGGAGGTTAACTCACAGTGGGGGTCAAGGTATCAACAGACACCCACGGGGCCATCACCAACAGAACAAATTGGATCACAAACAAATGTTCCATTAAACAGAGCCTCGGATATATTCTAGCAATTGCAGTTTTTTTTCCAGTTAGTTAAAAAAGGATATCTGGCGCCACTTATTTTCCTTTGTAAAACCAGATTTGGGGTGATTTATAAAATTCACTTAGGGATAACTGTGTCAATAAATAAAGCACAATTCACGCTTACATAAAAACGTTACTTTTGTGGACATTCACCATGGTTTTTTTTTTTAGGGTTAGATAAATAGTTAGCTACTACTGAGAAATATTTCTTCCAAGTACACACAACTTAGCTAAAAATTGTCTTCCTTTAGGGCAGGGGTCCTCAATAATTTTTTTACCGGGGGCCAGTTTCAACGAATAACAAGAAGCAGCGGGACAGACAAGATTTTACAATGCTGCTGTTGAATTTTCCTGGACATATGTTATTTTATGAATTGTTGTATGAATAAATCAAGCTATTTTATCTTTGCTTGCGTTTGAGGAAAGTTGTTGTTAGGGCTATGCTTTGTTTTAAAATGTCGACAGATTTTTGCAACTTTGCAGGCCACTATTGTTTGTGTGCACAGTTGGTTTTTCATTATCTTGGCAGGGCAGAACAAAGCAAAGACGACCTGTCGATTTCGCTTTCTACTTCGCACTTTTTAGAACCGCCATTGTTTAATACGCTACTCTCTTATTGCAATTACATAAATTTGAGTAACACATTAACGGGAGGTCACTAAAACTAAGACTAAAAACTCTAATTCTAATTCAGTTTTTCTGACATGAATAACTTTTTGTTGTTTATAAGCTGTTTGTTGCATGTGAGAATGTTGCAAAATCAAGATAAACTTTTATCCTGTTTGTTTTAAAATGACTTCTTAGGTTATAATAATAATAATAATAATAATAATAATAATAATAATAATAATAATAATAATCGGGCACCATCGCGTATATTAATCCTTCGCGATTTGGCCCAAAATCAAGATTTGGCCCGCGGGTCACCTATTGAGAACCCCTCCTTTTGTATGTATTCAAAGATCAAAATTTAATTTGTATCTATGTTCTTTATAGGTATACCATCAATTGTATTAATATATTAAATGCAATAACTTATTGTAGTAACAGGTGTAATGCAAATTCGGCACATAAAACGTAAACTAAGTGAAACCGGAAGTGATACCAAGCCCAAATAAGAATCGTAGAACCAACTGGAAGATACAGCTGATGCAAACAGAGTGTCGTCCAAACTTCCAAATTGAACTCACCACGGTAACGCGACGCTACATACCTTTTAAACTGTGACATTATCAAATTTGAAATAAACTACTCAGGTAAGCCATGAAATATATCGAAAATCTTTAATTGAGAAAAGGGGAATTAATACATGAACAATTTACCAACGTGAATGCCATAAACAGGAATGCGCGAACCCACATAGTTGGTACTTCAGCAGCACTTAAAAAAGACAGCGGGAACGTTTTGTCTGGAGATAACTACTGTTCTCCTGGTACTTCAGTGCTCACTAAAGGTTAAAAGCCACAAGAAGTGCAGCTCATTAGACCAAACGTAATGTGTTTAAGTATCAAAAATATGACGCGAAGGAAAGAGCAAGCGGCAGAAGTTTTTTGAAGTGGGCGATGATTCACTTAGACGGCTTTTCTTGAGAAGCATTATTCAGAACCAGTTTTTTTGTCGATATTTCTGCCCAATTAAGACATCTACATAAATGTTCCGCAGACCGCACAAAAATGTATACTCCCTTGCCAGTGCTGTATGGTTCGATAATTACTATTAAAAATCTGCTAAAATGGCCTACAGAAGTCTGTTCTATAGAAAACAGCCGTTATTGTTTATTATTTTTGCTTAGCACGGTCCTCACCCAGTTTATGTATGTTTTTGTCACCTCCGTATGTATGCAGCAGGATAATATACCCAATCATTACTACCATGTCAGTACTTGGATTAGTTATAACCCATGAATAAGGATGGGACGTATATTTACATATAGTAAGGATACATTTTAGAACTCTAAAATGAAAATGCAAAAACCAATAAAAGGTCTAAATTTGCTTCCTGTAATTGAAGACGTTAATTAAGTGTGGTGTGCTATTTGATCAGACTGGCGTTCCTCTACCAGTCCTTCTCTCAAAATGTAAATATGGCACAGTTTACCATGTCTACCATGCCTGGCGTAGGCCCGGATTTAAAAATAACCACATCTTACAGCAGTACTAAATAACCTTATGAAATTATGAAAATAAAACTGCACTAAATAGAATTTAAATAATTCTGAAGATTCCAATGCATATTGATTCAATGAAAACATCAAGGCCAATTACTGACCTTTTTTCAGAGAATAGCCTCAGGATCTCTTTAATTACAAACTGGCAGTACTTTGGGGATAACATGGGGCTAACATGTTTTCTCAGAAGCAATCTCGTCTGTAGGAGGCAGGGCATTTACTTCGGACCCCAGAGACCAACCCGAGACTTAACCACAAACCTACACTTAATTTACAGCTTACTGACTAGAGAGGAAGCAACCTTTTGGCTCTTGGCTACCCGAGTATTACCTTTGTCCCATAGGTGGTTCTTTTTTTCTGTCCTGCCAAGCTCAGTGGTTTACTATACCCACGCATAAAACATCTGCTGGACATTTCTGCGGAGGTTAAAGCATTGATTGATTAATGCATTGATTTCTCGTCTAAAACAATTTCAGAAATGTCAGAAATCGGACGGCTGTTGTTTTTAAAGCAGTCCAACATTTAAAGAAAATGGTTTGCAAAAATAAAATGTTTTTTTAAAAAGCGTCAAAGTTCATTTTGTTTAGAGGACTGTTATAATATGCTCAACCTTGGGAATGCTACGGAAACGGAAATGGAGGAAATTCGAAAACTAGAAGGGCGTATATAATACATACGAGAGCTTAAGGAAGCCCTCCGTTCGCAGGCCGATCCGCGAGCCAGCCTTCTCATCAGGTTCAGGCCCTCCTCGCCAGTAAGGGAGCTGTGTGTGTGGGGGGGTGAGCACGAGCGCAGTGTTAAAAATGGAATTCATCAAACGCTCGCCAGGCTAAAAGTCCCTAAAGAGCTGTCACCTTGGCCCGTAAGGAGTGGGGCAAGCTCTCACGCATTACGTTCCCGTCACACACGGCACTGCCCCCCGGGGGGCGGGGGTGTTGTAGGGACCAGGTGCCTCCCCAGGCATGATGAATCACCTGAATTTTCCACCAATGAGACAAAAAATAAGGTGCAAATGGAATTGTTAGGAGGTGTAATGGTCGCACGAGACAGCTGTGGTTCATCTCGGGACGAAACGCACACAAAACCAGAAAGGCGCAAATTGCCAAAGCTAGAGAACTTGGGCCCATAAAAAATAAAAAATAAAAATATATATATATCTATAGCGTGTGGATCTGTAAAAGAACAAAATATGGATTCTGCAAATCGTATTTTGCACCTCAAATCCATTCAAATCATTGATGAAAATATGAAGAACTATGATAAATAAATTATTCAGACACTGTCCTAAGAATACGCCTAATGAGAGCTGCCTAATTGGACCAGTAATTCACTTAACTCGAAACCAGTGAATAAAAGTTAAATCATAAATATTATATATAATATATATTTCTTATTTTTGTCATTTATTTCATGTTGCATATCATTTATTTAAAGGAATGCTAAAATACAGGACTAGTTATTTGTTTATAACTATTTTCAAATCTTTGGAAAGAAAGATACTCAGTTGCATCAAAAAAAATGACAAAGAAATTTACACGCATTTATTTTGGCAGATCTTTTTATCCAAAGCAACTTGCGTAGCCCATTAAGGCAAGAAAAATTCAGTGCGAAGAGAAAGGGGGAAAAAAAGGGAAAATATAACACAATAGCTAAATGGCATCGACAGACACACATTGACAATTGTCCACAGCACTTCAATATGTAATTAAACATGAAACAATTCTTTATATGTTAATAATTCAGTACGTGCGATGTAGACAAAAGCAATGTCTTTGAGGTTTTTTTGTTTTAGTGCCCTATTAATTGCTTTCAGTCTTGTAACAGAAACATAAATGTAGGTTTTCTACACTGTTTATGGAAGCATCTGGCCTATTTGACGTGTATCTGCACGCGCTAAGGAGGCCTCCTACAACATCCATTTATAACAGAGAGCCATTTCAAAAACCCTGAACTTGAAGAAGCTGGTTAATCCACCCTGTGCACTGTATTACAGCAGTGCTCAGAGGCAAACTCGAGACCCCAGCCCCCAACAGGTCTCTGTGTGTATTACAGCAGTGCTGAGAGGCAAACGCGAGACCTCAGCCCCCAACCAAGAGAACAGGGGGCCCCGAGGCTATGGGAGGTCTCTGTGTGTATTACGGCCGGTGACAAGTGGAACCAGTGCAATAGCACAATTTACCCGCTGTCTTGCGCCGAGAAGTAGTTCCCTAATCAAAGGTATTACCTTTCAATTCTGTGTTGCTCCCTCATGGTAAATAAATGGGCTCCTCGCAGCCAAGTCGCGGCATAAACAGTCTGCCAGTGTTTTTCGTCAGTGCTGCCCCAAGTGATGTTTTTTTTTAGAGCCGTTCTTGCCCTAAGGTGAACTGTTCCCCTCAAAGAAAGCGCTTCTCGTGTTTTTAAATGCTAAATTCAAAACATCACAAAACGCATCTCCGCTGAATGCCAGAACGCAGCACTTATGTTTCGACGCACTCTGCCCTTCGCTCGCCTCCTGTAAAGCTGGCATTTCAGCCTGGAGATCAATTTCACAGATCAACATAATGGTGTGTCATTCCACTGTCGTCTCGGTAATGGGCGTCGACTCCATAGTGGCCGTCTCCGTGACGCCCATTGACTCTGCAATGGCTGCCACTAAATCAGGAGGATCAGCTTTCTTCCAGAGCCCGGGGTCTGTTCATGTCTGAGCTTTCCTTAATAGCTAGGGTCGCTGGAACGACATTTCTTGAATATCAAGCATATAGGTAAAAATTGAATGTGTCTTTGTGTATCTTTAAACTTTTTATGACGCTAGTTAATATGTAGTACTTTAGTGACGCTAGTTAATAAACAAAACCGAAAGACCGTCCACAGGCGTGCAAGTTGGTTCCGTTTGGTTCACGAGCGGCGCGAACATACGGCTCCGCCCAGAAGATAAGGACAACGCAAAAGAAGGGGAAACTAGCCCACCCTGCTGTCGCATGCGTTTGTTGACATGTGCAGGTTGCCATTTGTCCGCAACAATAGTTTCTTATGGAGCTTTGTATGTACGGATGTTCGTAACCGGGGGAGTTTCACCAAAGTAAACTTCATTTTTAAATTATAGGTCACGTATGATTAACAGTCAGTAGTGATTAATCAACTCAGTAGTGCGTGTGTCTCGGGTTTACCATTTGCCTCAATGGAACTAGATGGTCTGCGGGATCCCACTCAGTGACTCGAGGCACGGCGTCCGCCTCCCCCAGGGGTACCAGGGTGGGCCGTGAAGTGACGCGGTCTTAGACGGCATATTCCCTGGAACCAGTTCACACTGTCACTCAATCTGCAGATGTGGAAGAGGCCACGGCGGGGTCTCGCTGCCCGGGGGTGGGGTTGGAGCTCAAAAAAAGAAGCCCCTTCCAATGAGTGATCCACTCAAATCATCCGCACTATGTGCGGCCTTCCCAAGATCTGCCCAATCAACACGGGTGGAACAGGAAGAAGCCATCCTGTTTAACAGGTGACAGACAGCCGGCTGACACTTTCTCTGATAACCGGCGTAAAGGGATTTTAAGTCAATGAAGCCAAAAGTGTTGCTAAAGGGAGATATCTCTGTTAAACTCTGCAGCACTAACACTGAATTTAACGAAATTCCTCCCATGTATGTATATTCCTCCCTTATACAGCATATACAAATGTAAATATATACCCACTGCTATTGAAAATAAAAGATAGCTACGGTTTCTGTTCATTTTTTATGCAATGTAAAAAAAATAAAAAATTTTAAATAAAAGATTCTCCATCTAGCTTCCGGGCATTACCTTTTAAGTGAGACTGTAAGAGTTAGTTCCCCCAGGCAGTGGGATGAAGAGGGCGTGTCCACAGGCTATATTGAAGCTCATACAGCATTTGTGTCCTCTTCCTCATCCTCACCTTCATCACTGCGGGCCCTCCTTTCCCAACCCTGCCTTCCAGTCTGGTCACATGGTCAAAGAATGGACAAATCCATTGCCTGCCATCCCTCCCCACGAGGGCCAAGGTTTTGGCTTTAAAGTGAACTAAATATAAGCCATAGGTATTACTCATTTACCTCAGTGGTGACAGCTATTCGAGCCGTGCCCTTCTGAATAAGTCGCCAACGCTGATCATTTTTCAAAGGTATCAGGAAAAAATTTGGGGAACGCTTGATTGCATGTGTCCGGTTTCTGTTTTGAAAATCAACACTTCTGACTGTCTGGAAATTGTTTAAAATAACCAATCAACCCGTGAAGTAATGACCTTCTCTAAAAAGGTGTTCTCTGGGGTTTCCCTTGGCAACACAAACTCTAAGACAGGCGCAACTGATCGGCAACCAGAGAAAATTCTGAAATGTTGATTTATTTACAGGAGGATGTTTTTCGTGCCATTTATGGATATGTTAAAAAAACAATATACTACATTCTCATGTAACCTTTTCATATTTGAAAATTAAAGAGCTGCTTCAGCAATGTTTCTATAAGTATAGCCTGGGTCTGGATTTGAAATGTACTTGGTCATGTAACTTTATTAATTTAACAGTTAATTTATTCCCAATAATATGGATGGCGTTATGGATTTTCTTACTGTACAAATTAACACAAAAAGGATGGGAGTTTCTTTCTGCTTTATATTTAAACGCCTATAACCGTATATTTTCACAAAAAGTAATCACTAAAGATAATCCTAAAGTAATTTTTCAGCGAACAACCCAAAGACCTAATTATTTAAGAAGCAGGTTGGACGACAAATGGCATACACAGTGGGGATCCCAGGGCCGGGATTGGGATGTGAGGAAGCATTTGAGAGGCTCCTCTGGGAGTGTACTCACTCTGAGCCTGTTATGATGTAGCCGTAGGTGTTGTCTCTCTGCGTCTCCCCATGGAGGCCCATGTCCTCCTTCTCCACCTCAGTTTTGCTGGAGACCGGCGGAGGGTCATCGCTGCCCTGCTCCCAGCGCTCCGGCACGGATTCCACCTCCGGGAAGCCCACCAGCAGGGGCTCTTCCCTCTGTGCAGCACCCTCTCTCTGGGTGGTCCTGCTCTTCACGTTCTCCACTCCCACTGCCTCCCTGTCTGCTGGTGAGGCCCCTGGGGCACCCAGTCTCCGCCCACCCGCCCCAGGGCTTTTATCCCCCCCGGCGATGCCAGGGCTGGAACTTTTATCCAGGTATTCCAACAGCTGGCCGACTGATCCTGCGTCCTGCATCAAAAAAAGTGTTAATGAGACCTCAGCTGTCCTTTTCAACGCCTTAGAATACCTGTACATCCATTCTCTATTGCAGTGTCTAAACGTTTGCGTCTTAGTACATCAGTTCTCTATTGCAGTGTCTAAACGTTTG
>JAOVYW010046219.1:10175-25200 GCA_025775045.1 Hiodon tergisus
TGCAGTGTCTAAACGTTTGTTTCTTAGTACATCAGTTCTCTATTGCAGTGTCTAAATGTTTGCTTCTTAGTACATCATTTCTCTATTGCAGTGTCTAAATGTTTGCTTCTTAGTACATCAGTTCTCTATTGCAGTGTCTAAACGTTTGCTTCTTAGTACATCAGTTCTCTATTGCAGTGTCTTAGGAATCTGCTTGTCGGTGTATGCCAGTTCCTTATTATGAAGTCTCAGGACAGGCCAACATGTCAACGGCTGCGTTTTCCTTTCCATGTCCATTGGTGACCTAAAGCTGCTCAGAATCTACTCCACTGCTGGCCTTAAACCACACAGGATGGTATCCTCTCACATTTATGATGCCTGTGTGGGCTCTTCTACCTTCAAACCATTCACCCATGAAAGAGGCACACAGCGAAGCACCTTGTTATGGGAGACCTCCTTCCCTTCTTCTGCACCTCCTGTCGTCGAGCAACAAAAGAGGTGTTTACTCAAAAAACACATCTGCATCTCTGTGGCCAGTGAAGGATGTCCAAATCCACTAATCAAAATGTATTTACACATTAACTTGCATTGCAATAATTGGTATATTTTCCAATAAGATAACCATCACCTGAAATTTACTGCCAATGTATTCCCTATATTTTGGATTTCTATTTCTCATATACTGAGACACTATTTCTAACAGCATTCCAAATAATTCTGACTGACCATAAATAAAGCCCTTCAAAAGCAACTGTAAACGTGACCAGGCGAATCAGCCGGCACACCAACCTCGGGACACCGCGTCGTCCCCCTGCATCTCCTCCTGACCCTCTGGGGCGGAGGATGACTGACCCTCACCCTCCCCTCCGCCGCCTTCGGCGGTCTCAGCAGTGCCCACGTCATTCTTCTCCACCTCCGGCAAGACGTCTGCGATGACATCGGCCAGCTGGTCCAGCTCTTTGCCGCTCAGCATATCCGTATTCACACGGTTCTTGTCCATCTGAGTCACCACGTTCTGGATGAAGTTCTCTGTTCAGGGTTAGGAAGGGGTGAGAAGGAAGGATGCGTTCGCGTCCTCATGCAAACCGCAACAACTGAAGCCTCTAGGGATGAGTAGCGCCAAAGAAGAAAGATAAAAACTAATAAAGGGGAAGATAAACTGTGCTGTGCAAATTCCATTCCTTTTCCGAACCCTACGTTCAGAACTGTCTGTGAGTGGATGGAGGTCATTAGCCGTAACGAAAACCCTGACGGAAGATAAAGAGACCTAACATTGTGGAAGATTGGTTTTACAATAGCCTGGTTCTGAACAGAGTTAAACCCTGGGGAGACTTATCCTTTTGAGAGGCTGATCCTACCGTCCAACACGCTCAAGGGATCCTTGGCAGCCGGTTGGTTGGATGGGCGGCTGAAGAGGACTCTGGGCCTCTGGGATTTCGCCCCCACGGGCACTGTCTGTGATGGAACCATCCCCGCCGATGGGTCCGGCTCTCCGCTGAGGCCTGCGATCCCCGCTCCAGTTTCCGTGAAGAGCCGGGGGTTCGGCTTGGGCCGCTGAGCCGGGGTCCTCCTTGCCAAGTGCCGCAGCGAAGCAAGGTGTGCCCAAACGCTGCCGGGCCGGGAGCCTCTGTCGGCCAGACCCTCATGAGCCTGAGCAGGCGGTGCCACGTTGTGGCGGAGAGGCTGGAAGGCGGATGCCATGGCGAAGGGTGTCGTGGGTTTTCCCTTCCCCTGGGGCTGCGGATAAACATAACCCCCGCCTCGACTGGAGGACTGGATCCCGCCATTCTGCCAAACAACAAAAATGCCTTTCTGGTCACCTTTTGACCTGTTATCACAACCTGGTGACATTTTATTTAGAACTGGTCCACGGGTTGGCAACCTTGAATGTTCACATTAAAAATAAAGAGCTAGGAGCCAGCAGCAATGACAGTCACCCATTCACAAAATGATGCTTAGGACCTTCTACACATTAAGCAAACCAAAACGGAACATTCTGACTCTCCATATGCGTATATAGTAATGAGCCCCCTCTATCACAGCTGTACTAACTTATGAAATGAAAACATACTGCAAAGTTAAAGGCTTTTCTAACTTTATACTCTTCATAACTTTATTTGTTGACCAGAATGAAGGGATACTAAAAGGAGACCGCTTTGTATAATATATATTTATGGATGATTTATTAAGTAATTCATTTTTCTCAGTGTAAAAAACAGATCTATTCCTAAAAATTAAATTAAATTAATCACTAAATGCTAAAATTTGTTAAAAACAATATTAAGAACAGCTCCAAATAAATAAAGTCAAGCGACATTGGGCCTTTGTTTGACTGAGAAAATGAAGCAAATTGTTTATTAATTTCACAGTATTTTCATTAGAATGTTAAAAATTAAATTAAATTAAGCCATATTGAAGCCATAATGTCGTGAAAGGAACAACAAAAAATCAACTCTTTGTTGCACAGACTTGGGATCTTGGTTTCTCTGCACATGGGTGGTCGGTTGCGCAATTCTGGGTAACCCTGTTCCCCCTCTCGAGATGTCAGAAACGGAGTGATGGCACATCGACGCCCCCCCTCCAAAATATGGAGTTTTTCGAAGAAAGGGTGAGGTTCCTTGTTCCAGGAGCTTAGTGGCATTAGCTTGGTTAGGGGGAGACCCCTACCATTGACTCGAGCCATGCCTGTCCCAAATTGAACAGAGCGCTCCTGGCATCCTTATTAATTAGGGTCCTGAACTCCTCAACTCCTGGATTGCATTGTCTCAGCAATAATGCTGCAGCGGGAGGTGACCGTATCATTTGGGCCCCTGAAGAATCCATTCTTTTAACGGAGTAATGGGGTGATGGCTCACGCCAGGAAGAATAATGACACAAAAAAACTCTCTACACTCTTTTGATGTGGATAATTAATGCGCACATGAACACAGTTGCTAAGGCCATCCCGAGGGGACTCCTCAGATGGTCCTTCCCAGAGTCGACCCATCCCGCCAGAATTTAAATTTTTTCTATCACCAAATATCGTGTTGAAATACACATTCTAATATATTCTAAGAAACAGAGTCCAATGAGCAGCATTAATGTACATGAAGTTGCACATACATAAATTGTACAGTATTTTAAAAGCTAGGTACATAAAAAGATAAGTCCTATAATGCATGCATGTAATGGAATAGAAAAGTGATTCACAGATTTTTTTATATAAGCAGTATATACATATAAAAACAAGCGTAGCATTTTAACATCTGTGTGAATGTGAAAGCTACTGAGAGAATATGGGCTTTAAGGTGCAGTAGTGGTTAAGGTTGAGCATCCAGCTTTATAAATGGATAAAATGTGAGATTATTATGCTCTATTTGTAGCTCTGCATTAGAGTGTCTTCTAAACAACGAAATAATAATAATTTTAAAAGTTATAATCCATTGCATTGAAATGTCGCTTTTTTACCATGCTTAGGGGCTTCTCTTCCTTGGGCCCCCACTCGGCAGGGGGGCCCGGCAGTTGGGGGAACCCCAGGCTAAGCAGGTACTTCTGCAGGGACCTGTTCAGTTCTGCCTCCTCTGGTTTAGGCGTCCAGTCTCTGGGAGCGGCGTGGCCCGGGACTCTGCAGCATTGGGGGAAACGGACACGTTTACACACTTGTCTGGGACTCGGGCCGGTGCTGAAGGGGTGACGCGGGACGCCATTGCTGGGACTCACCGACGTTGGCCGCCGACGTCCATGGAGCCAGACTCAGGGTGCCTCTGGGAAGACCTCCATGCTTTAGAGAATGCCTGGGGCTTGAACAGCTGGGGATGGACATCCTGCCAGGCTAAACCTGCAATATGGGGCAAAACAGATTCCGTTTCCTCAGCCCGTCTTTCTTATGTTATATGTCCATGTACAGCAATTTCATCAATCTAAAAAAAGAACCATTTTGACATATGTTCAAAACATGCAGTAGCAACTACAATCAATAATTCCCACTTTCGTGTATGCTCTCTCTGCATACGCAGCAGAAAGTAAAGTATTTATCTTATTATTTAAAATATATTCTAAAATATAAGCAGACAAATACACATAGATAAAGTGGAATAACTGATGTGTAATATATGTATGTAAAGTAAAAAAAATCCATAAATTATTTGTTTATGCTGACTAAAAAGGTCATGCTTATAGTCTGACTGGAAAATGTGGAATTATTCAAGATGGTTAACAGTGCAAAACAGTATGACTTTGGGCATACTGGAGCATTTAAAAGCTATTAAGGATGCTCTGTTTTTTGTGTTATACTCTGTCGGTCCTTCAGTGCATGTCCATGGCTCAATGTGAACAGTCTGGAGCCCTAATAGGTGATTAGGAGGAATTCAGGTTTTTTGGCTCCCGTGATCCCTGCTGGGGAATCATTAAGTTGATGACCTGCAGATGGGCCTAGTATTTAACCTAAATGTTGCAAGCAGGGGGCGGCTCTGTCACATGTAGTCAGCAAAGAAATTGTCACCAATATGGAAAATGTTCCTGTAATATTATTTCGAGGGATCAGGTATTCCTGCATACAGATTATTCTTTTATTTATTTATTATGGAGTACTGTCTCATTGGACGCCAGGCTATATGACATCGGCTTTCTAAAAGTTAATAAACGCAGACGTCAAACTTACAAAAGTTTTATCAGATATCAATATCTGTAAACCTGATACCTAATATTCTGTTTTTAAAGTTGATATCTACCTACTAAACTCAAATAATAGGCAACAAAACCGTGTCAAGCTAACTTGAAACATTACATGCTACATATAAGATTTATAACGACTGGATTAGGTAGATATGTTTATATATAAAAAGTTAGAAAATATTTTGCAGGCATTTCTGAATCTATGACATCGGCTTTACAGTAGTTCTTGCTTTTTGAAAGTCTTTATCAAATGTACAAATGTAGATATCTAGTAACCCGTTGTTGATATCTATTTTGGCTTGTTAAATGTTAAAACTGCTTGCCGCCAAGCGTGCTATAATTTTTGCAAATTGTTAGGACATACATCGAAATACAAGACTTTTGGCAATGTGACCAAATAGCCCTGCCAACATTAGACGAAACCAAGAAGCACGAAAAACATGGTCATTGCCGCAGGAATTTCAAGAGGAAACATCTCTCCATCAGCCAAAATGCATGCCATCGATGGGTATGTGGGGGCTGGGTGTGTGTCACTAACGTGTCAACCGCGAAGGGTAATAGGGATCATAGGAATGGGCGCGTTACATTTAAATAAATAAAAACCCATCAAAATACAACTTCGTATTCAAAGCCGAAAGGCCGGTTCTCTCCCCTATTTCGCCTTATTGAAGGAAGATTAAATAAAGTCGAAAAAACTAGGCTAGTTGCAAGCAGGATTTTTGGGGCATTAAGAAGCAACGTGGCCATAATCTCTCGGATCGAACAAAACGATGTCAGGTGTGGTTTCTGAGCGTGTATACTGGCCGCACGCAGCTTGAGGGATAAGCTGCGGCTGATTTTATAGTGCCCTATATCATGCAAATACGCATCTCCCTGAAAGGACAGTACTACTTGGTAAAAACCACTACCACGGGTTTCATCGGTTAATTAGCGGCGTGCCATTAACGACACGATAGCAAAAATTGGAGAGACATTTCCGTTCGCCTGATGTTTCAGGCAACAGAGAGGCATTCTAAATATTCAGAGCCCATTATATCCCGTCTCGCGTCATGTTGTTTCATCCTGTTTTTTGAAATGCAGATGCCCTCCACTAAGTTTTGTCTTCCGATTGATGTTAAAGGCAACCGGAGGTAGGGGGTTGAGGGAGAATGAATAATTTAGCAACACATTTCAACCTAATTAATATAGCTGATAAGTGTCACTGCAGTGCTTACATTCATTACAAGGTAAAAAATGAAAACGCTGTCTGTCAATTAAACAATGCTTATGTTTAACCAGCATTCCCTTTCTTACATTTACAGACGCTTATCTACAAGCGAAGAAAAAAACAAGCGAATGCTAACAGATGTGAACTGAATGTCCGGAAACGGACTTCTGTGTGTTTGGTGTTAGTCCTCGGACCCCACTGCTGACTCGACCTCTTAAGCTATTGTCACCATTCTAGCATTTTTTGCCCTTAGACTTCGGATCTAGTCCAAACATGAAGAGTGGTCCCGACTTGTACCGTTGACACTGTAAGACTTCGTACACTCTTGGGATTGCCATCATTATTAATACTTCTCTAAAAGATGAAGCAGAGAGATTAAATTAAAATGCTTCCTTGCACATCTATATTGAAAGTATTTGGGAAATCAAAGCACGACAGTGTCCTGGAATCGCACCACGATTGCCCATAGCGGGTGCAGAACATTCTCAGCAACTTTAACCAACTTCCTCGAAAAAGTGAAGTAGTTGTTAGTAGTTAGTTGAAGAACTACAAATAACCAAGATATTTGGGATCAAATCTGCCATGACACGCTGCACAGCAATATGTATACATGAGATCAGTCCTTAAAAAAAATAACACGCCAAAAAAATCAATTTAAAGTAACACTTTATTGAGCAAAACGGTATATCCCAGCATGAGCCAGTTACTGTAAAATTAAATGCACATTTAATTCAAAACAATATCAGCAGTCTTTTTTTTAAAACTTAAGTTCCTGTCAGATAATTAATCGCATGTCTTTTTTTGTTTTGTGTCAACAAACCATTGAGCTTCAGTTCAAATTAATCGCTCAGTAAACATCACAAACTGCAGAGGTTTGTTTAAATGTCATCACAATCGACCATGACAGAGCAGTCACCCCAATTTCAGCGCAATTCTACGTATGACACAGGCTTATTATTCACACTTACTTACTTATTTGTTTGACAGATCGGTGATGTTATTGGCTGAAATAATCCCAAAGTCGTTTTTCACGTTGTCTTTTTGAGACACTAGTTTTGGCAAGAGGGACATTTTTAAAGTTTGATGCGTTACCTCAGAATGCAGAGTCAATCTATTCACGGGGGAAAGCCACAGCCTTGTACAAAAACGGAAATAAAATGAACTGACTCAAGGATAGTACGACCCTACGAACTTTTCATGCACTTGAATTACAAAGGTATGTGTTTTCTTGCAGGAAAAATTAATCAATACAACATTTGAAAGCTAGTCGCAAGAATTCCATTTAGATTATTCATTTAAGGTAATTCATTGATAACCTTAAAGTGTCTTGCTAAGGCTGCCATTGCTATATTTCAGTAGAATGCCATTTAAATTAAGTTGATTATATTGACCAGGCAATGACTAATCTTCATTCCAGTTTTTCTATCCCAACATGTGCTTTTCTCGTATGGATGTACTTCCTATACAATGGAGCTTTGATCAGGCCTGGTATTTCAAGCCCGACCCGTGCTGAGCCTGTTGAAACGAAGCCCCGAGCCTGACACAGCCCGAGTTTATTGTCAGAAAATTCGGCCCAATCTGGCCAAAACCCATCGGGTTCCGGACCGAAAATCGAAACTCTACTTAAAAAGCACAAACCCACTAAGACTTGATAGCACCCATGTAACACCATTGTTTATTGTCTGAACAGACCCCTGAGTGGGAATCAAACTCGGGTCCCTTAACTGCCGCATTCGATAAACAACCAAAATCCCCAGCTTAGGGAACCATTCATATTCATGACTTGACTCAAGGGGGTGACTTCACTTTCTGTAGCAAACTTACCTTGAACATGCTCCCCTTCACTTTCCCCTTCTAAATACCTGTAGCATGCTCAGTCAACCAATAGGCATCAGTCCGAAGCATCCGGGTCACGGCCCAAATGAACATACATGTTTTGGCACACTGGACCCCTGACAAACACAGGTCCAAAAACTGGTGCACAAAACCTCCGAGAAGAGAAACTAGTAGCTTGTTGAGCTAAAGGCCGCAGTACCTAGCATAAGGAACCAATCATACTCTTGTCTTGACTTCAGGGTGAGTCACTTTTGGTCGCAAACTCATCCTGAATGGCTCCACTACAGCCAGAATGATTAAACTGTAGTATTGGAAGACCAGGAACCCCAAGAGGGCACTACTGTTGTAGTCTTCAAATACTTAACCTTAATTGCTTCAGTAAATACCCAGCTGTATAAAAAGTTAAATGCAGGATTAAGTTGCTCTGGATCAGAGTGTCTGACAAGACATTTGAAAAATTAGTCAAAGAGGTGACACCAAAGTGCACCCTAACAGCTTTCCTTAATGCAGCATTCCGAATGATTTTAGTGTTAATCTGACGTGCAGCTTTGATTGGGTAAATTTCAGCATAAGGAAAACACTTACATCCTATTTTTTTATCCACTCGCAATGAAAATCATCGGCTCATTGACGCCTTTGGCCCACACGTGAATGTTCTTGCTGCTATTTTAGGTGCCCCCAGTCATCCGTAGAGGCTGAAACCCTGCCCTGGGTGTGTATAAATGCTACTGATTGGGGACCATGAATTCAGCGTGTAGGCTACTCTCACTCTTTTGACTTTGACACTTTTTCCCCCCTCTTGGCTCACCTACCACAAAGAGCAGGATTGTGTGAGATTGTTTCTAATGATTCATGGCAGGCCATGCCTCTTATCAGGGACCTTGCTCCCAGAGGAGCACAGGCCATCAACACCGGTCTATACTTGACAAATTGAGTTGATCCATTGGCGTCGCTTGGGCGAAAAGGTGACCCTTGAGTGTGTGTTGTTCTGAGGGGTGTGTTCTACAGACTGCTACCTGTAGCGTTTAAAAATATTCTGGAGGGTTGGCCCAGCGCTGCTGGCCTTGGCTCCACAAGCAATTTTTACCACAACATATTACCAAACCCGCTGGGTGCCCTGCACCTGCAAACTTGAAAGACGAAGGGACATGCCTCCCTGTGGTCCCTGAGAAAATCAACAGTGAAGATTTGAAGCCCTACCAATTCAAGATACAAAGAACACCAGAGGTGCCCCGGTACTTCCTATGGAGGAGCCTCTGCTGTCTTTTGGCTGCTAGCGAGGACACAAGCCTTAGTGACTGGATGCTAAGGAAGGCCTGGCACACAAGTCACAGGGAGGATTCAAATTACAGGTGGCATACAGGTGGAGGGGATACACCATTAAAACCTGTATCTTCAATAAGAAATTTTAAACGCTGAGCATTTTTTTAAAATTTGAATTGAATTGAATCTAAATTATTTTCTTGGAATTGCCAATTGTACTAATGCCAATACACCTTCCACTACACACTGGGAGGGTGAAGAAGTATGACTAGTATCCACCAATCCTAATTGCCTTCTAGCCACCTGTCTGTAGTTATATACTCTGCGGGTTATTCTTTGGTTCGTTGGCTATTGGAGCGGAAGTACTGCAAACCCGCAGGCACCTGGGATGGCACCTGGGATGGCCAGAGAGAAACTCTGCTTATTTCAGCCACCCCAGCCCAAGCAGTGTTCTCCCAGTCGCATTGGGTGAATAGTATCAGCTTGATTCAAACCTGTGATTTCCAGTACAGGAATCAGGTAACCAAGGCACCAACGGATAATGTGTTGTACATTTTGCAATACCGGAAATAAACGAACAGAAACTTGTGTTTTGCAATGCAAGCACAACTAATCAGGCTGGACAGGCTGGGGGCTATGACTTATTAGCATCCACAGAGTGAGGGGCCGTTTTATCGTTATCCATTATCCGCTACGGAGTTATCAGGTGTTATGGGGTTCTGTATATTGTGCGTATCTGATCATCTCTGATGATCTGTAACTCAATCTTGCTGGAAGCCAAATGTATAAATGTTCATTAATATGAGGCAGATAGATGCGCCGTTCTGTCGGAGAGCCCTAAACGGTCCTTTAACAGCAAGGTAATTCTTTCCGCCTGTCTTTGTTGACGTCCGCTGCAGCCCCACGGCTATCTGGAATATCCCCATATAATAACGCTAAAACAATAAGACTGACAGTTTTAAAGTGCAATAAAGAGCGGACGCCATATGATTGCGAGAAGTGGAAAACAACGACACCTCTGCACATAAAGGCTTCAGCACTGTAATATATATACATTTTGGTTTAGCTGCTTAGCGTTCCGAGCCCTCGTGTCGAACATGTTAGGTCAGACCATCCACTATATTCCTGAAGGAACACGGTTTAAACAAAGAGGTGGACGTCGAAACTGAGAAAACCTCTTCGCCAGATCAATTCAATCGATCTAATGACACTGGAGGTGTGCAAGGCACAAATTGCGTGATTTCCATGGCTGCCTAAATGCAAGACGGAGAATCGCGAATCGATGCCATCGACGTTTTTCGCCATTATGATACAATTTTGTCGGTCTCCTTGTCTTATCCAAACTCGAGAGGTGTATATTGCAAAGATGGTTCTTCAGAAAACGAATTATTTTTCATTGACAAAAACAAATGCAATTAGCATTGCATTGGGTGGACACGTTCAATATTATTCCCTCGCTTCGCTGAGGATTTTGAGCGACAGTTAACAAGCTGGATTCCACAGTTCACAAAGCATCTAGGAGATGACATCATCTCTAATAAAAATCTTACATGTTACAGAAAACGTAAGGTCACCCCCAGACCCTATGAAGTTTTTTTTTGCCTAAAATGTTTTTAGGCAAAAAACAAACAGTAACTGCATCACCGCCCATCCACTGACTTTATTTTCTTCAGGTAATTAAAATAAATCCACACAGCCGTGTTACACGTCAAATATTCATTAGCATGTTGATCACTTCCAACCGACGGCTGTTTATTTTTTCATGGTTTTCAACTCTCATTTGTGCTTGTTAGAAAAGATCAAGCTCTGGTGCAGCCTTTGTAGCCAATAAAAAATAAGAAGGGTTGTTCGTCCACGATTACAGATGAAGGCATTTGCTGCCCCCTGGCAGTCATATAATATAACTACACCACACAAAAGAAGGGATCTGTCAGTAGGTGATTTACGTTGTTCCCTGGCTCTCCAGCTTCATGAAAACATCTAATAATTTACGTCAATATACTACTTTGCACAGAGAAATACGTAATTCATCTTATATACATAAAGAAGAACACACATTGGCTATCATTAGACAAGGAAATGAAAAGTGTATTTTTATCCTTGGTCTGGTCTGGTCTGAACAGACCCTGGTATACACGCAAATGTTTGCAGAAAGGGACACCATGGTAAAAAGTTAAAAATTTAACAGTGAAAGCTTTATTTATGCAGAATACGACAAATGTTTTCTAGAGACAACTTGTCAGGGAATAGTCATCCTTTCTTCACAGCTCCATACATGTCCATGTATGGTCAGTAGCAGGGCCCTTTCCTTGTGAACCCTGATGCCAGTTAAACCTTTCTGACAAAGACGGCTGTTGGCCCAGACCAGAAACTGGCCAGTTACTTCACATACAGACCAGATAAATGGCTAGCGTGCCCACGAAGCTCAAGCTTACGTCCTGCCAAACCAGGAAGTAAACACCCAAGTTCCACCACTCTGTGGACCACAGATAAGATGGAGAGCGGAGGGACGATATGGCAACGAGCAAAAGCGTGGCTGCCTGTCAGCACACACTCCCCTTGAGTGAAAACCATTCAACTGAGCTGGGTCCTGGGTAAAATGTTGCAGCATCGCGCTGAAACTTTAGACTGACACATTGATGAAATCCGACAGCACTTGGAGTAAGGCTGGCATTTGCCTGTCACTGCACGTATCGAGTTACACTATTAAAAGGTAAACCCTGTGGTAAAAATGTCCTGTTGCTGCTTTTCTATTCACCCGCTCTTACTCAAACTTCATCATGTTGAATTGTTCAAATGTATCCACCCTCTGTCATACTGCCGGCAATGCTGACTAGTTCCTGCCTTGCATTATGAATACTTCCTTCGCCCAGTTTTGCCAAAACTCCAGCAAAAATATTTGAACATCTTAGAACATTCTACCATTGGCACTAAGTTGGCCATGAATAAAATTGAACTGAGGCATGCCATTAAGACTTAAATGACCTGCTCTGACAGGTAACGAAGGGACGTTGGGTGGACTTCCCCTTTTCAGGGAGTTTGTCATTGGAGAATCTCAATGGGAAGGATTGTTTTCATCTCCCAAGGACCTGCCGGTGTCCAAAAACGGCGCTCAATTATCCCCTTTAACATGCAAAAGACATAGTTTTTCATCCATAAAAAGGCAATACAAACATAACGCACGCTATTCCCTGTGCAGCACCCGCAGCGAAACGTCTTGCAGGAGTGATCTGTTTGAACAGAGCAGAGAAACGAGGAGCACCGGCGATCCCGAGCCAGGTGACTGAAGCGTGGGGCAGCTGTACGGGCCCAACAAACCCGCTGTTGCGGGAGAACATCGGGAACGTTTCCGGTCACGTAGCCAGCGTCCCTTTTAACTGGGCTTAATTAAATGAAATGCACTAATTGACAGAGCATGATAGCCTGCCTAATGCGATTATATGCAATACAGTTGCTCATCTGGCGCCAGGGTGAATACATCCCCGGTTGGTTATTGCTGCTGCTTTGTTCAATTCACAACAAAATGTTTTCTGCCACCTGCCGAACCAGTAGTTGTGCCCATGAAATGTTGCACGCGTTCCAATTAGTTTTTCACAGGCATACATACATTCATTATCTGGACCGGTGCAGGAAGGCCTATGTGATCAATTCAGTAGACCCTCGTTGTGACACACTGTGTGTCAAGATAGCCTTTGGTGTTGGCTGTAATAAATGGCAATGAACAGTAATGAGTGCCTTCATGCGTTCTTACATATGACAGTCTCTTTACTGTATGGTAAAGCTTTACCGAATTCTACAAGACATGTAAGCACTGACACAAGGAAAGCCACAATAAGGAGACAATTTAAGCCTTATTTTGGCAATGACGTCAGAGCCTTGAGTGCAGTTGCCAGGTCAGACGGGCACAGGGGGGCTGGGTTGGCTGGTCGTACCTTTGTGAGGGTTCTTCCGGAGCAGGGTGACGAGTTGACGAAGGGCTGGTGGCGACACCCTGTGTGGGCCCAATGGGGCCGTCGCGAGACCCCACCAACACCTTCTGAAGTCACCACCTGTAGAGAGATCAAACTCTTTCAGGAAACAAGAACCAATGTAACGCTGTGATGACATTGAGACAACGTCAGATGGATTCAAAAGTACAGCCATCTCTCCTTTCTTAATAGGAAATGTGCTCATGAAATGCTCAACCCTCGATGTGACGGAAACTTTCATCATTACATTATTTACATCCTGTATCTGGGCTGATTACATAAAATTCCTCACCAGAATAACTGGTATTTTCAACACATAAATATACCTTAACATATATTAAATTATACTTCTGATGTATTTTCCTTGACGGTGAAACGTAATACCATAGGTGCCTTGTATGATGCCTACACAAGCGCCACCTGTGCCTGGCTGATAAATATCTGACCACACAACACAATAACCACAAGCGGCAAGCACAGGGAAACAATGGCCACTTTGCAAGAAGAGAAGACTCTTTCTTTATTTTCCCTGTCCCCCCTACCCTCCCGTTGCAGACACGGATGAAACAGCTGCTTTTTAAACCCCTGGGTCCTTGTGTGAGGGGGGCTAATAGCTGGTGTTTTTGACGGCATTGCATCAGCGTTAAGATAAGCGTTTGGCTATCAATGGGAAGACTTTATCAGGGGCTGGCCATCTCCCAATCAGCAGGCCCGGGCACGTCGCTAGGCAACGCAAGCCGAGGCTGCCATAGACCTAGCAACTCAATGGCTATCTCGACAAGAATGGAAAGCTGGGACTCTGAGGGTCAAATTACCGGCAGTGAAAATAGCCGCCCTTATAGAATATAAATGAGCCCACATCTTTTCTTACCACGTGTGATGAAATCAAAAACGTGCAACGTTTACAACTCACAGTGAAACCCGAGTGTGAAACCATTAGTGTGACTTTTGTGTCTGTGTCGCAGTTGTTCTCTCTGTGTGGTGCCCTATTAACAGGACCAAACGAATCCAAGTAGGTAAGAGCCTTTTTTGTTTCTTATGCGAAAGTCATTTTTTTAACTTCAGCCACAATGCTCTAAAAGATGCACAAGACGTAAGAGAACGCCTGACCAATCACATTCCGCTGGGTTCGTTTCTTTGGGACACCCGGTGTCACGCGTCTGGGTCGAACCTGCCAAGCCCTTCTAACAAAGTCTGATTTATTACGTCAGGTTTCCAGCTGATATAATTCCATCTCCGCCACGCAGAGCCACGTCTTAAGTCTCTGTTTCTCATTACCCTGGAACAGTGGCTTTCGGTTAGTCCCCCTTCAGCGGGATCCATCACTCATGTCTCGAGTCAGAGCAGAAACTCAAAACACTGTCTGAATTCCAATATCCGCCACATCGGTGCTGGGGACGTCTTTAAGGAACGTTCCTTTTCCCCCAATGGCGACTCTCTGGCCCTGAAGATAAGATCTGACCTGCTCAGATGCGCCCTCCTGTGGAATGTCTTCTGAATCCTGCAATTTGAGGATTACTTGAAACTTGTTACTGCTTCCAGGAGACAAATGCGGGGAAAGGCCTCAGTCTGATCACAAGCGGACAGAATGTAACAGTGCTTATAGGATACAAATTGTGAGTACCACCCACAACGACCTTCAGGGGACAGCATGTAATTGTGCTCACAGTTATGAAGTCTGTTGAACTGTATTAGTTACTTCTTCTTTTTTGGTGAAAATATTTACATTTTTTACAACTCAGGTTACCTTGATCAAGTATAAAATTGCTGTGCTCCTTGCCTGCAGCTTTTAGGAGCAAGAGTCACAGATTTGAAAATCCCGAAATGAGTCAATGCCTACATTTTTAGTCTGTTATTTTCTTTTGATCTGCGCATTGTACCTGGGAAAGATGGTACTTTTTCCTCATAGCAGTTGTAAGAAATGCTCCTGACATGATTCTGGAAATACAGCTACTCAACCATATAGCATGGTGGGCCATATGACTAAGATCTTGTCCCTGAGTGTGATGGCGAGTTCCCAGGCTGAACTGAGGAAGTGCCACCGGGCAGGGCAGGGCAGGGCAGGGCAGGGCAGGGCAGGGCAGGGCAGGGCAGGGCAGGGCAGGGCAGGGCAGGGCAG